>JAVJIF010009013.1:0-207673 GCA_038442645.1 Agave tequilana | reverse complement strand
AAGGAGTGGCCGGCCTTCACAAGGGAAGGAGGTTGATGGTGCAAGTATAGTTCACTTTGACAAAAATGAGATTTTGCAAACGATGTTGCGGAGAGCGACGAGTTGGCTAGAATGAAAGAGCTCGCCGAGGAGTTGTTATTGGCGTGGTTCGTGGTGCCCAAGGAGGTATAGGTGGTGGTGGAAATGGTGGAGAAGGTGGTGGTGAGAATGGGTTGTTTGGTGTTTCTTGGTGTTTTATGGTGGAAAAGAGGAAGAAGAAGATGATATGGAGGTGGTGTTGTTGTTGGAAATGGAGGAGGAGATGGAGGGGAGAATGGTGGAGGATTTGGTGAGGGAGTGGTGGAGGAGATGGTGGTGGAAATGGAGGAGTAGTGGCCAGCCAAGGGAGTGGGCTGCTGTTTGTTTCTCAGGAAACAAAGAAGAAGAAAGAATGATTAATGAAAGAGAGAGAAGGAGTGGGGGTATTTATAAAGGGTGGGAAAACATTATAATAATGTTGCCATTGCTTATCAAAGCAAAAGAGAACGCACCAATTAAGTTGCGTCTCAACAAGGCAATGGTTGCGTCCAGGCCAAAAGAACTAGACGCGGGGATGAAAGCCGCGTCCAGGAGGAAATGCAAAAGGCTGCGTTTTAACAAAAGGACAAAAGTCATAATGACTTGATTGGGATGGATTGGAATTGATTAGCAGTGCATTAAATGCAGCATGGAGAGGATCTCTGCATTAAATGTAGAATCCTAGGTGGTGAAACTCGCGTCTAGCGAGGAGAGATAAAAAGTGGAAAATATCTGGACACTATTCCGGTATCTGGGAAAACACCGAAAACTCCGGAAAAGTCCAAAAAATAAAGTAGCTTGAAAAGCTTTTCAAAAATTCTCAAAAATAATAAATATTATAAAAAGATTTTGGTGAAATCGGTTTTCAGAAATTCAATCCATTTTTAAAATAAAAATCCTGAAGTCAACCGTTAATATCGGTCTATACCGGGTTGGCCGGATTTTGATAAATTCTGAAAAATCCCAGAAAAAGTATTTAGATAGAAAAATATGATTTTAAGAAGTTATGGGAAAGCCGTTTCTTGAAATTCAACTCCGTTTGTAAATTAAAAATCCGAGAATCGGTCAGCGGCACTGGTCGACACCGTTTTTGAAGATTTACAATTTAATTCAGGAAAATTTCAGAAAATCATAGAAAATCTAAAATATTGGAAAACAGTATTTAAAACTGAAATTGGTCAATTCGGAATAGTGAAAAGATCTAATTGATCAATTCACTAGGATCGGGTTCCCGGTTCAGATTAGGGCTGACTCCGAGTCCACGAATCCCAATCCAAGACAAAATGATCATATAAACAATTCATAAAAAAACAAATACAGGAAGCAAATCGAAAAATACGATCGAAAAATCTGAATACGTAACTAAGTACGTATTCTGGGAGCGGGGTGTTACAATTAAATTTATAGGTTTCAGGGGGTAAAACTGTCCCCTAAAAATACTCCATAATGGGGTTTAACTCCCTCATTACGTGGGCAGTAATTGACCCAGTAATGAGGGCAGTTATAATCGAGACGCGGGCTTTGAGCCTCGCGTTTTGTTGCTGAGGTAACGCTTGAGAAACACGAACTTTAAGTTTTGCGTTAAGCTTCATATGAGATGCGGGCTTCGGGCTCTGCGTCTGGGTAATGCGGTGGAGTAGAGACGCGGGTTTTGACCCTCGCGTCTTGATACTTCAGTAATGTTTAGACGCGGCCTTAAAGATCTGCGTCTTGGTAGCAATGTTGAGACGTGGGTTTCAACCTTCGCGTCTTAGTACAGCGCTAGTGGCTATGATTAGCCTTGTGTTTGGAGTTTGGACTCTGCTTTCTGATGACTTGTCCTCAGTGATTTTTGGACAGTCTACAGAACCCCCTCCAAAGTTTTCGATATTCTTCGATTGACTGGGACGGATTTCGAAATACTTTGGACTTTGGTCGAGTTCGTACTTCTTATGATTGGACTAACAATCATTTGAGATGCTCTAAACTTGATCCTGTCTGAAATATGATCTTCGTGAGTGTACTATAAAACCCTTTGAAACTGCCAGAGGTGATCATCGTGAGTGTCTAGATACGCAGTCCAGACCTCCTCAGTGCTCTGAGCTGGTTGTTGGTGTACAGTTGAACCAGGGATAAACAATCGTCTGCTTGTGCTAGTGTACTGTTGAACTGATTGCAGAAGTGAAGACTGAATGCAAGTCTTGTAGACGCAGAGGTTATGTGGTTTCAGAGACGCAATCCTCTTTCGAAGTGGGGACACATCTATTACTTTGCTGAAGAAACGCGGCCTCCGAAGGGACGCAGCTTTGAAGTGAAGACGCAGCTCTACTCTGTTGACTAGACGCAGCTTTGGTCTTGCTGAAGAAATGCGACCTTTGGAGGGACGCAGCTTTGTTAAACGCAAGTCCCGCATTCTGGGCGCGTTGCCACGTGTCTGGCGGAGTTGAGGGGACATCTTTCCCTTTAACGCTCGAAATTTGCATTCATTTAAGACGCATGCCACGCATCGGGCGAGGATTAGGCCTCGAGACACACGCCGCGTATTTCTACTGATCACTGTGCCTATAAAAGATAACAGTCTTTCAAGAGTCATCATTAGACTCTTCTTCTTCTTCGCTGAGCTTTGTATTGAGGGTTAAGAAAAGCTTAAAGCTTTTTCCATTTTCCTTCATCTTTAACACTGATTTCACGGTCAAAATGGCACCGAAGACCAAGCCTGCTGCCTCGTCCTCGAGCGATGTCGCTCCAGAGATTCAAATGGGCGGTTCTTCCATGCAGGAGGCCCCCATTTCAGGTAATAAAACGGCATCTGAACTGGTTTCCGTCATTGAAGAGGCTTAAAGAGTTCTCTTAACTCTTAAGTCTCTTTTGAATGTGAACCGCCAACGCGAGGCTCATGCCCGTGTTTGATTTTTAGATGCGGCTCTTGCATTGGTAGGCAAAACGCGGGTTTGACAACTTTCGCATCTTCGCTTCATCAGCTTGATTCTGTATCTGCCTGTTGAACGCGGGCCTCATTGAGCCCTGTGTTTTGAACTCAATACTCAAAATTTTCTAAGTGTGGGAGGTTCAGACGCAGACTTCATGTGATCCTCGCGTCTTTAAGATCAGGCGCGGGTTTCACTGATTCTCGCGTCTGAGTCCGATACTTAGAAAATTTTCTAAGTTATGGATTTTAAAATGCGGGCTTCATGCAAGCCTCGCATTTTTGAGTCTAGATGCGGATTTTGTTGATTTTCGCGTTTGGATTCACTCCCGCGTTTGAATTTCAAATACTTAGCCATTTTCTTTTAGATTTCTGACTAAGTTTCGTCTTCATTGCAGTGTGATACTCTTCCAGCCTCTTGTCCAAGAAGTGCCACTTTGGGCACGTAAGTGGCGCTGATCATAATCTGACCTTCGCGCTTCAGAAGACTGCTCCTGTGACTACTGGTAAGTCAAAGGAGCGAAAGGAGAGGATCTCCAAGGCCAATATGTCGACCCTTCGGGAGATTATTTCTGATAGGCTGTTCGAGTCGATTCCTGCACTCCGCTAAGAAAGCCTGCTTTCTTCTTTGGTGACACCATTGAAGAGGATGATAAGATTTTGTTTGACAGAGATTATAAGTGGCTCCGCCGGATAGGGGACAGGAGGTTCTTTCTTCCCAACATGGAGAGGATGTATCCCTTGTCCTATCTTCAGCATATGTCTGTTCATCATACGATGGAGTAGGATCTTTCCTGGTTTGTCCCCGGCATGTCTCTCGGCAAATTAGGTACCAAAGACGCATACCCTGCTGGCCATGGGTACGATGTATTTGGTTTATTTCCCGGGTTAGTTAGGCCTGAGTATCCAAAAGGAGAAACCCCTCAGCTTGCTGCCACCTTCATCAATCATCTCTTGAAAGTTAAGGGTGATTTTCCTGTCGACTTTTGTCCACTCGGATGGGTCCATTCTACTGACAAGTCATGGTGGGGTAGAATGGTTGAATTTGTTCTTGTCGAGCTCGGGGCTCTGCTGCAACAGGTGGGGTTATACCATTCGGTTAGGGCCGTGTAGTATGGCCTCCCGCAGAGTCCCACAATTTTTATGACATCCTAGAGCATTATAATCCTCTGACGGGCACATTTTTTACTCCAGTCGAAGAGATGGGGCTCGCTCTTCATGAGCTATATGAAGTTTCGGGGCTAGTTATGGGAGATGCCCCTTATGAAGAATACGTCCCGACTTCTGAGGAGCTTCACCTCTTGAGGAAAGAGGACCCTCAGGTGTACGAGATATACTAGAAAGTGTTGTGCCACTTTCACATCTGCGGCTAGATATCCGCCTGGAGGAATAGGGGTGTTAAGCAAATGTCCAGGGCGAGCTATCTGTTCAACAGCATAAATAAAAAAAGATAGCCCAGTTACTAGCCTGGCCCCTTGCACTGACGAGAAAATTGCTGAGAGGATTAATGCCTCTACGAGCTCCTACACCACCGAGTCGAATGAGGACAATTTCAAACCTGATATGGTTTTTGAAAGTTTTCATCACCATGCCTGAATTCCATTTCTGATCGGGCTCTATTGGCGGGCTTCCTCATGCTATAGCTGAAGTGTTGTGTGGTGCCAACGCTGCCGCATGAAGTAATCGTTGCCGATGTGGTGTACCCGGCGGTCTTACTTGCCTACGGAAAGTCTATCGCTCTCATTTTCACGATGGTAGCCGGAATTCAGAGCAGATTGCGGGCGTTGATCAAAAGCCTGTGCCAAGTGGAGGCCATTGTAGACTCCCAGGGCAGGTCCAGTGGTAGATTTGGAGGGAAGGCCGAAAGTGAAGACCCCTAACCCCAGGATAGAGCTTCCATATATGTACCTGATGGCCTGGTACGCTATGCACTGCCCTTCACTGATGATGGCAGTGCCTTCCTCCGAAGGCTTCGTTCCCTTCGTGCAGTGGCTGGAGAATTCGAGCTGGTTTTGCTATTACATGCTCTTTGTTCGAAAGTCCATTCTGAGCAGTTCGAATTACCAGCTTTACCGTTACTTCCCCGAGATTTCTGGTGTGTCCTACGGGGATAAGTTTGTCGACCTTGCGGGACCAGATGACTTCACATGGCTGCCATCAGGAGTCTTCTGGTGGCTGATCAATATTCTGCCTGGATATCTGATCTTCCGGCAAAGTGACTCATGTACAATCGAGCCTTACGTGCCCAGTCGTTTTGTTTGGCAGTTCAGCTATGATCAATTATATGTCGGCAACCCAAACGCTGGCCTCCGCTGTTGGCCCAAAGGCCCATCATTCTAGTTTTGATGATGATTAACTCATGTAGTTATAGTACTAAGGATCTTGTGTTTAATTAATCTCAGATATTTGATCAAGATCTTAATAGTTGATTAGCTTCAACAAAGGAGTTTTGGAGCTAACACATGTGGATTCAAGAGCTCGCGCGTCAAGAACGCATCTAGCACTCGGTTGGAGTCAAGCTCGTTGGATCACGTTTGGATCGAGTCAGCTTGGAGACAAGAAGACTTCAGTTTGTATTTAGATCTTGTGTAAAGATAGATAGTATTGATAAGCTCAAGTTCACACACACACACGTTTCAATTTGTTTGGTTTTCGGTTTAACGGTCTTGGTTTTTATATATATGGTTTTCATGGATAGATAAAATCAAAATGAGTTTACATGGTTTAATATATATTAGATTTGATCTATATACATCTATGCTTCATCTAGTTAGAAAAACTTATTTTGATGGTCTATTTCATGAGTTTGGAGTTTTGTATTTAAACAAAACTTATTTTTGGATTTCATGTCAAAAACATAGATATGTATCTTATATGTATATTGGATTATGTCCATATACAATATGCTTCAAATTTGTTTCAATATCATGTTTTTGCATTTAGACAAATTTTGAAAAAATCAGATTTCCATTTCAAAGTTTGGTTTTTGGAAAATACCGATTTTGTGTTTAAGCCCATTTCAATATCACAAAAATGGTTCAAATAGTTTGTAATATGTGTTGATTTTTGGTCACACATGTTTGGTATTCAAAGATCTTATAAGAACTTATTTTTGTGGAATTTATGTGACTTTATGAGATTTATTGGTATTAAATTAAGAAAGTTTTTAAACCTGAATTATCCCAGCCAGATCAGCTGGCGGTCAACCGGACGGTCGACCGGACCAGTGGTCAGTCGACCGGACCGGTCGACCAATGTGCACGAGAACGTGCACATGGCCAGCCTACTCGGCCGGTCGACCGACTGAAAGTATCCCACTCTCGGGTGCTGGCCGGTCGACCGGGCGGTCGACCGATGGCTTGGCCCGGTCGACCGGGCGGTCGACCGGAGGCTCAACGGTCAGAAAAATGACCATTGGGCGGTTGACCGGGCGGTCAACTGGAAGGTCATTTTTGACCTTCCTAAGCTGCCAACGGGCAGATTTTTGAGAGGATATATATATGCCTTCTCTTGAGCTGATTTGAACAAGATTTGAGAAGAGAAAATTTCCTATCTTTCTAGTGTTTTTCAGCAAGAGTTTAAAGAGTTTTTATGGTTAAAAGATTTATCTTTATTTGTTTTCAAGGGTTGGAAAAATCAAAGGAAAATAGATTATTTGGGATATTGGGTTTGATCTTCATTTCTATCTGTTGGCCCAGAGGCCCTTCACCCTAGTTTTACTTTAGTTTTGATGATGATTAAACTCATGTAGTTATAGTTTACTAATAATCTTGTGTTTCATAGTTTCAGCATTTGAACAAGATATTAGTAGGTGATTGGCTTCAACAAAGGTGTTTTTGGAGCTTTCACATGGTGATTCAAGAGCCCGAGCGTCAAAGTTCATATCTAGCACTCGTTGGAGTCAAGCTCGGTGAATCGCGTTTGGATCGAGTCAACTTGAAGACGGAGTTCGTCAAGAAGGCTTCGGTTTGTTTAGTTAGTTTATGTTTAGATCCATTGTAAGATTAGATAGTGTGGTATGCTCAAGTTCACAACACACACACGTTTCATGTTTATTGGTTTTCAGTTTTTGGTTTAACTGATCTTGATTTTCATGAATAGATATTATATCAAAACAAGTTTACATGGTTTAATGTATATTAGATTTAATCTATATACATGTATGCTTCATACTCTTAGAAAAACTTACTTTGATAACCTATTCATGTATTTGGGTTTTGTATTTTGACAAAACTTATTTTTGGGTTTAAATGTCAAAAACATTGATATATATTTCTTTTATGTATAGTGAATTCTATCCATATACTATATGCTTCAAAGTTGTTTAAATATCATGTTTTTATATTTACATGTGTTTTGGAAAAATCGGATTTCCATTTCAAAAATCCAAGTTTTGGAAAATACAGATTTTGATTTTCGGCAAAATTTCTAAGTCACAAAAATGGTTCAAAATGTTTGTAACATGGTTTGATTTTTACTCAAACATGTTTGTATTTCATTGATATAACATGAACTGATTTCTGTGAAATTTATGAGATTTTATGGGATTTATTTGACAATAAAAAGACCAGTTTTTAAGTCCTATAATCTGCCCTGCCAGGCCCTGGCGGTCGACCGGGACGGTCGACCGAAACCAGTGGTCGGTCGACCGGACCGGTCGACCGATGTGCACAAAACGTGCACATAGGCCAAGTTTGTTTGGCCGGTCGACCGACTGAAGTCAACCCACTCTCGGGTTGGCTCGGTCGACCGGGCGGTCGACCGGCCAGAGAGCCGTTGCTCTCTGAATCTGGGCACGGTCGACCGGGCGGTCGACCGGTAGGCTCAACGGTCAAAAATTTGACCGTTGGCCGGTCGACCGGAAGGTCAAATCTGACCTTGTCAGCTACCAAGGGGCAGATTTTGATTGGGCCTTTATAAACCCCATTTGAGCTGGTTTTTCACTAAGAATTTTTAGAGCAAAATTTTCTACTTCTCTAGTGTTTAAACAGCAAGTTTTCAAAAGACTTTTGGGTTCAAAAGATTTTATCTTTATTTGTTTTAAAGGGTTGGAAAAATCAAGAAAAAGGAAAGCCTTTGAGATTAGTTTTTGATCTTCATTTCTATTATATCCTAGAAGTTTTCCAAGTATTTTCTTTGAGTTTTTGATTTCCAAACTCTTTATTTTTCACACTTGAGCTTATCTACTATCCTATCTATTAGGATCTTTGTTTTGTGGAAAAGTCTTGGTTTGTGGTTGTGAAAACCACCAAGTTGTAAACCTTTCATCTTTGTGATATCCCTCTAGTGAGAGGTGATAGTGTTGATATCCCTCAAGTGTGAGGTGATAGTGGAAGTGGTGTTTGGCTCCTCTAGTGAGAGGTGGAGATTGTATTTGGCTCCCTCTAGTGAGAGGTGGAGGTTGTGTTGGAATCCCTCAAGTGTGAGGAGATTGTGTTTGAGTTGGCTAAGTGCCCATCCCTCATTTGTGAGGTGGATTTGTGTGGCCTTTTGCCTAGCCTCTAAGTGTAGAGGTTGTGTTGTATTGGTTGAGAGAGGAGTTGTGTACTCCCGGTTATTGTATTGCCCAAAATCCTCAGTGGAGGTTCCCTGTGTGGGAAGTCCTGTGTGGACGAGATAGTGAAAATCCTTCTGTGTGAAGGCGGGGACGTAGAGCTGTGTGCTCGAACCTCGAAACATATCCATGTGTTTGCGATTGATCCACTTTCTCTAACTCTCTCTCTCATTTACTTTGTGCCTTGCATCATTTCATATTGCTCATTCATATATTATATGCTTGGTTTGTTTGTGTGTGCCTCACTTGTGTTTAACTACGAGAGCTTCATATAGCACCTCAACTCTTATTCAGAGGAATCAAGAGGAGTTAGTCTAGAGCCCTTCACGGGAATTCGGCTACACTCGTTGGTTACACTAAGTGTGTTGCAATTAAGTTTTAATTTCCGCATTATTGTTCATAGATTAGCCGTACACCTATTCACCCCCCTCTAGGTATACTTTCAATTGGTATTAGAGCCTACGCTCCTGATATTAGGTTTAACCACCTAGGAGTGTGATCTTGGTTAGCTACTCTACATTTGCATTTGCACACTTAGCTTGTTTATTCATACACATTCATGGATTGCTTGACCCCACCTATGTATGACACTTCCAACGTTGAGGTTTGGAAGGCTAGGTTGTCCATGTACCTAAAAACCCTAGGTTTGCATGTTTTCCTTGCCGCTACCAAGAAATCCTATCTTGGTAATAGCAAGCATATAGAGGCCAATGCACGAGCCATTAAGGCACTTAGAAGCACGCTTAACAAAGAATATCTTTATATGGTTTCTAACTGTGATTCCGCCTTTACAGTGTGGAACACGTTGACTCCTCTAAGCTTCAACCGACGAATATTGTGGAGGATGAATCTAGTGGAGAATCCGAGCAACATTGCTACAAGGTCCAAGGGAATGACTCCCTTGAGGTATACTCAGAAACTCAATTAGATGATGATGATGCTAGTTCTTCTAGTAATGATTATATTGATGCCAATGCCTTGAATGAAGAACTTTCAATTGTTTGTGAAAAATTGTTAGAAAAATATAATCTTTTGAAAAAGAAGAGTTTTGGATTAAATAAAGAAAATAAGGATTTGTGTTCAAAACTTAATTTGGTTTTGCAAGAGAAGGAAGAGATTTCAAGTGAACGTGATTCACTTAAATCCAACTTGACCTTGCCCTAAAGGAAAATGAAATTTTGAAGAATAAAAATGAATGTGAAATTGTTTTGAAGAAAATGAAGATCTATCTTCAAAACTTATTTTTGTTTTAAAAGAAAATAATTTTTTGAAAAGCAAAATTATTTCAATATCAAAAGAATTGGATTTGGTTTCTAAGAAAAATATTTCTTTGCAAAATGATATTGATACACATGTTTGCCATGCTAGTGTAGCTTCACCATCTAGCTCACCATTGCATGCACCTCTTCTTCTAGGATTGATAATGATATTTGTTTGTTAAAGAAAAGTGTGGATTGTTTGGGCTCCACTTTGAGCCATTGTGCTTTGAACCACTCACGTTTGAAATCCATGTTTCGAAAGAAACAAGTTCCATCTATGCATGCACACCATCCACGGCATACACATGCTCATCATGCTCACACACATGATTCCATGTATGCTCATGTGTACACATGTACACATTGTTGATGTAAGGGCCACCTTGCTAAATTTTGTTATGATAGGATACATGATTCTAATTTAGCAAATAAATTTATTTGGGTTAGGAAAGGAGCTAACCCTCATGGATCCAAAAGAGTATGGGTACCAAAGACCACCCCTATCTTATTTGATGTAGGTGTGAGCTCTCACTTGACGTGAGAGTGATGGTGCCTTGAGGTGGATGCGTTCCGAACCTAAAAGATGACAATTTGGATGCATCACTTTCAAGGGAGTTTGGTGGGAGGACCACCTTGGTTTGGAGCCTAGAGAGTTGCCCTCATAGTTTTGGTAACAATATCTTAACTCCCATTTATGTTTACATGCTTGCATATTATTCATTTTTAGCATGTTTTTATGTTTCATGATTAGTATGTTAAATACCATGACATTTAGATTTATGACACACATGTATAGTATTTGAGAGACACGCATGTTCATATGGATTATTACTTTTGTGTTCTCACATTATGTTTAGCTATCATGTATATCATAGATCTAAAGACATGTGCATTTACATCATAATCATGTTAATTTATGTTTTTTTGCACTTCATGTTTTGATTACATGTTTGGATGTTAGTTTTCATTAAAACTTAGGTATATACTTGTACAACTAATGAGTTACAAATAGATTATTATATGTTTGTACTTGATTGCTCATTTGTACTCTTTGGATGTACTAGTGAAGCCTAATTTTGATGATTCATGTATTTTGACTTGTATCCCTATTTTTGACATGTTTTCATGTTTTAACTTCATGTGTATGTCTATTTTGCCTAAACTAATAGTTATACATATACATTCTTGAGCCACTTGCCTTCATGCATATACTTTTGTGGACTCGTTCTTGTTTGGATATGTATGTATACTTCTAGTTTAGTCTAATCATACATATACCTTGAAGGATTCTTAGTTTTCATGTTTTCATGTTTTAAGGAATTTTCACATTTGAGCTAAATTGCCTATTTTCATGATTATGTTTTTCACATAACTCTTATACACTCTCTTTTACTTGATGTTTTCTCATGATTATGTTTTCATGAGTATTCTATGTGCTATATAGTTTTTGAGTGTTTGATGATCATGTGATTTTCATGTTTCATGAAAAATATTTTTGCTTTATTCCTTGCTTGAAGGATTTCGTACTAGTTTACAAGCTTTTCATTAAACTAGTTCGTATTCTTCATTTTGGTAGAGTTTTTAATTATGCAAAACTACTTTTAAACTTATTTTGAAAACCCGTACCCTTCAATGGGCGGTTGGATGGGCGATCATGCCTTTTAAGCTTAATTGAAAATCTTTTTAAACATGTGCATGAAGGATGGGTACTTATGAGTTATACATTTGATTCTCATTGTGTTTTCAATTGGTATTACAATTGATACTTTCTTTGTATACTCATATAGTTTATACATATATATGCTTCAACTTTCAAATAGTATCAATTTCGATTGGCATTTACTTTTACATACATATATATGTGACTTGATTGTGCTTACTATGTCTTTACATCTTATAACACTAATCATGTTTATGCTAAGCTTGTTTTTGTTCTTACATGACCATTATTTTTTATTGGTATCTCAAACAAGCTTATGCATGATTTTTATTGGTATTTCATAAAGGGGGAGAAAATTCTTGTTTTATCTTTCATATTGGTTTAGATTTCTTACTCCCATTCTTTATGATGAAAAATACTTTGTTTTAGTATATGTTTTACTTTCAATTTGGTATCAAATAACAAGACATATTTTTTTGGTATCAAATCCTTTAGAAAGTATTATTTTCAAATTGATATCAAAACATATAATGTGTAATTTCCATTGGTATCAAGATTTACAAGATTTATTTTAAAAGTTGGTATCAAGATAGTTTTCTCTTTGGTATTATGTTGTACCTTAAAAATAATTGTTTACTTTCAATTGATATCTTAAAATGTTTGTTTACTTTCAATTGATAAAAATATTTTATTTTCATTGGTATCATATATTGGTATCAAAATATTTCCATGTATACCTTCATTCTAAATTGACATAATTTTTCATTTGGTATATCATGATGTTTTGTTTTGTATCGCTTATATGCAAGGGAAGCTTCACATCTTCTATATATATAAATTCATGTTGAGTGTATGGCATATTGAAGTAATTGACCTTTCTTCGGTATGTAGTACACATGTGTATTAGGAGCTTCACATCTCTTTTTATACATTGCATATTATGCTTTATATGGTTAAGGTTTAGTCATCTCTTTTCATATAAATGCATGTATGTAGGAGGAGTTAACTTTACGTCTCTCCTCTTCATGAATATATTGAAAAACACCGAGAGGGGGGGTGAATAGGTGTAAATGCTAATCTAGAAACTAAATGCGCTAAATGCGGAAGCTAAAAACAATTTTGCAATCACACTTAATACAACACACAAGTGTAGCCGAATTCCCCGTGAAGGGCTCTGAACTAACTCCTCTTGATTCCCCTAGATATGGGTTGAGGTGCTATATGAAGCTCTTGTGGTTAAGTACAAGTGAGGCACACACAAGCATATAAGAGATAAGGCAATATGGATCAATGCTAAACACAAATGCAAGCAATAATGATATGAATGAATGAATGATGCTTTGCACAAATAAAAGAGAGAGAGTTGAGAGACAATGGATCAAACGCAAAGACAAGATATGTTTCGAGGTTCGAGCCCCTAGCTCTACATCCCCGCCTTCACCACCGTGAAGGATTTCCAATCCACTATCTCCCACCGAGGGAACCTCCACCGAGGAGGATTTGTTACAACACTAGGAGTACCAAACTCCTCTCTCAAACACCACCTCACAACCGAGGGGTAGGCCCGTAGCCAAACAACAACCAACACCTCTACCGAAGAGTGTTACAACCAATCTCCACCTCTCACTAGAGGGAGCAAACCAACCAACTCAACCTCTACCAAAGAGGGAGTAAACCAATCACCCGATCAACCTCTACCAAAGAGGGATACAACAAAAGCAAGGGTGTTTACAACTTGGAGGCTACAACAACCTCAAACAATCTCTTTTCCACCAAACAAGGATCCTAATAGATTAGGATAGATGATAGCTCAAGAGTGGAAAACTAAATGTTTTGATCAAAGAAATACTCTTGGGAAAACACCAAAAATGATATAGAAATTTTAGCTCAAAAAACAATTCCCAAAACTTAATTTCTTTGAAATAATCAAAACACTTAAAACAAATTAAATGAAGCTTTTTGGCACAAAAACTATTTTGAAAACTTGTTTAAACACTAGAGAAACTCTGAAAATTTTCTTATCAAAAGTCTTGTCAAAATCCCCAAAGAGATGGGGTATTTATAGCCCCATCAGAAAACTAGCCATTAGGCTGATCTGTCAGCCTGACAGGCTTGCGGTCGACCGTTCCGGTCGACCACCAACGGTCATAAATATGACCGTTGGGGCATACGGTCGACCGTCCGGCCGACCGCCCAGATACAGAGAGCAAAGCTCTCTGGTCCGGCCGACCGACCGGTCGACCGGCCCAATGCCTGCCAGACGTGCACAAGGCTGTGCACGTCAGTCGACCGCAACGGTCGACTGGCCCTTGGTGCGGACGACCGTTGCGGTCGACCGACCTGGCCTGTCAGTCACTGTTCTGGGTCAAAAACTGGGGTTAAAAATATTTCTAATAAATCTCTAAAAACTTGTAAAAATCCCCAAAAATAGTTTTATCATTTTGCATTGATATATAAACTAGTGATAAACATTTCAACTCAAATATCAAGCATATGAAACCATTTTTGTGTTTTATCATTTTTACCAAAAACCAAAACTTGTATTTTATCAAACTTGGATTTTTCAATACATGAATAGGAAAGTCAAAATAAGTTTGTATAAGAAGTTTAAGCATGCATGTATAGAAAGAATACATCTACTATACATATAAACCATTTAAACTTGTTTTGATCTAAACTATTCATGAAAACCAATATCGGTTAAACTAAAAATCGAAAAACCATAAAACGTGTGTGTTGTGGACTTGAGCATATCAACTATACTAAACTTTACACATGGATCTAAAACACACAAACCTAAACTAGGATACCTAAGTCTTCTTGACGATCTTCCATCTTCAAGTCGACTTGCTCCCAAACCGTGATCCACCAAGTGCAAAGGAATGAACTTTAAGCTTTGGCACCGGAATCACTTGTGAAAGGCTTCAAAACTCCTTTGTTGAAGCAATCACCAACTAATATCTTGCTACAAGATCTGAAACTTAAAATCACAAGATTATTAGTAAACATAACTACATGAGTTAATCATCATCAAAATTAGAGTGGAAGGCCTTTGGGCCAACAATCTCCCCCTTTTTGATGATGACAAAACTCATGGAGTTATATATGCATGGATTAAAGTTAAGCTTCAAAGAAGCTCCCCCTTAACTCATGCATAAACAAATAAACATAATGAGTATGTAATGAAGGCTCTTAAACATGAATGCATAGATATGCATAAACAATAAAAAGGCTCTAGATACCAATGAAATGTTCAAAAACAAAACATGCTCTAGATACCAAAAACATACTCTAGATACCAATTAAAATTAAACTAAATTAAACTTAATATATGCAAAAACATAAATATGCATATATAAAACTCAAACAAACTCAAAATCTTTCTCCCCCTTTTTGTCAATCATCAACAAAGGGGTAAAAACCAAAACAAAACAAAATCTTCTCACCCTTTTTAATACAAAGAATCAATCATCAATAAAGGGTAAAAACAAAACCAAATAAATAAATTTTTCTCCCCTTTTTGTTCGAAATAATGAATCAACAAAAGGGTTAATAAAAACAATGTTCTCCCCCTTTTTGTCTAAAACACAAATAAAACCAAATAGGGGTGACAATCAATTAAGATATCAATTGAAAAATATGTCAATGAAGCATCTTGATACCAATTGAAAGTAAACATAGATCAATAAATGAATGGTATATGCTATATACATTCATGAAGAGGAAGACGCTAAGTTAACTTCCCTACACATATGCATTACATGAAGAAGGGATGACAAGCCCCAATTCACATAACACATATTATGTAATGCATTAGAGGAGATGTGAAGCTCCCGCTACACACGTGTATCACATAAAGAAGAGTTGTCAAACTCCTCAATACAAGATACACTCAACATGAATATATATGTTGAAGAGATGTTAAGCTCTCCTTGCATATAGGCAATACAAATCAAAACTTTTGAATTTAACTTTAAACAAAATTTTGAGATACCAATTTAAAAACATTCAAATAAACATCTTGATATCAAAAGAGAGTATTTTTCATTTTAAGCCATATAAACAATTTAAATTGAGATATCATATGCTTAAAATAAACATCAAATTTCCAATCACAAAGTGTGGGAGTGGAAATCAAATACATGGTAAACCAAATACCAATTGAAATATGAAAATCGAATTTTCTCCCCCTTTATGAAATACCAACAAAACACATGCATAAGCTTGTAATAAGATACCAATTGAAAATTGAATCAATTGAAACAAGGTTGAAACTCAAGCTTAGCATAAATAAAAAAAATATATGTGTGAAAAAAAAATTTAATACAATCGAAATTGATACTATTGAACTTGAAGGCATACATACATACAAATATATATGAGTATACAAGGAAGATCAAAATTGATACCAATTGAAAGAATTCAATGATACCAATTGAAACAACAATAAAGGCAAGGTATATCTCATATCAAAACGAAGAATACGACTAGTTAAAATGAAAAGTTTTGTTAACTAGTACGAAATCCTTCAAGTAAGGAATAAAACAAGATTATTTTCATAAAACATGAAATTCACAAAATAGCTAACACTCATAATCAATTAAGCATATATATGACTCATGAAAACAAAACATGAGTAAACAACAAATGTGAGTGTACAAATATAATGTGAAGAACATGATCATGAAAATATACAATTAAGCTCATTATTCCTTTAAAAAAAATATAAACATAAAAATCATCAAAACTATTTAATCTTCAAGGTATATGTATGTCCTATACAAACTAAAGTATATATACATATCCAAACACAACGAGTCCACAAAGATATATGCATGAAGGCACGTGGCTCAAAAGGATGTATATGTATGTTGGCCCAAGGTTACAATCACCCATGATTAGTGTATTTTGATGATTACAAAACATATTAGTTATTTGTACTAATAATATTTGTTGTTTAAGTGTGTTTCAGATTTCTATTCATTCTAGAAGTCTTCTCTCACAAATACAAGGATTTGGACTCAAGTCAACTCCAATTGGGCTCAAGGAACAAATGTTGAAGATCATATGAAGAAGCCTATTGAAGATCTTGAAGTCTTAGAATCATTGTAAGAAATAGAATGTTAAAGTTTGAGTATATGAAATTTGGCTCTAGGATTTGCACACACATTTGTTTCATATATTTCCTATGTTTTGAAAATGGTTATTTCTAAGTTTTATGCCTTAGTTTATATATACATGTACCAAAAGTTTTATATCTTGAAAATCTTGTAAATAACATGTGTATAAACTATTTTCTGCATAATACTTAGCTATATGTATTTTTAAAATATTTCTCAAAATTTTTCTAACTCAAAAAACCAGTCCAGTTTTCTGTTTCAGGCAACTTCGGTCGACCGGCCCGGTCGACCGGCGATGTGTCTGGACATGCACTGTTTGTGCATGTCTGTCGGTCGACCGGACCGGTCGACCGATGTAGAGCAAATTGCTCACAGGTTTTTCGGTCGACCGGACCGGTCGACCGGAAGAAGGAAACTGTGTTTCCTCTTTTGGGACGGTCGACCGGACCGGTCGACCGAGAGCCAACGGCTCTTTGCAGCTGGGCTGGCGGTCGACCGGACCGGTCGACCGCCAGGCCTGCAAAAACCCAACGGCTCTTTCCTCTTTTGTGCAATTCTGAAATCTATTTTTTATCTGATTTCTTGGCAGACTTTTTCAGTGTTTTTCAGGTCTTTTTCAGAGAAAATAAGACCAAAAGAAATTGTTTTTAACCTATTTTTAACTCTATAAATAGAGGAGAAGTCTCTCTTGAATTTCACCAAGAAAAATCCTCAAGTTTGTATTGTTTTCAAAAGAGAAAAGAAAAGAGTTTAAAGCTTTCATTCCAATTCTTTTTGAGCTTGTTTTTCAGTTGTGTTTGATTTCTAATATCACTCTACAACTGAAGTTTTTCTCACCACACTTCATAGAGCCAAAAATCCTATACTCATTCTATAGTGAAGTTGTAATTGAAGTGAGAGTGTTTGTAAAAGAGTTTGAGAAATAGTGTAGTGATCTTGTTGTGATCACTTTGTTCTTGTAATCCTTTCTTTGTGGAGCAACCTCTTCGGTAGAGGTCCTTTGTACTCGGTGGAGCTCGGTGCTCGGTCTTCGGTAGACCAAATTGTAAAGGCGTCCTCGGTGGATAGTGGAAACCCTTCACGGAGGTGAAGGCGGGGAGTAGAGCGGTGGCTCGAACCTCGAAACAAATCACTTTGTTTGCGATTGCCTTTGCGTCTAATTCTTGCTTTACTTTTCAATAGCTCCTTATTGCTTTCTATTGCATACTTGTGATATTGTTTAATTTTCTTGTGCTACTATTTGATTGCTTGTAATTCTTGCCATATATCATTGTGTTTGCATCATTCTTCATATCATCCATTTCATACTTGTGTGTGCCAATCCCGTACTCATCCAACAAGAGCTTCACATAGCGCCTCAACCCATATCAAGAGGAATCAAGAGGAGTTTAGTCCAGAGCCTCGCAAGAGGAATTCGGCTACACTTGTTGAATTGTACTAAGTTGAGCCTCACTTGTTTTAGGTTCCGCATTTAGAGAGTTAAAATTTGTAAGATTAGCAATCACACCTATTCACCCCCCCTCTAGGTGTTTTTCAATTGGTATCAGAGCTTGGACTCTAGGATTTGGTTTAACAACCTTAGAGAAGATCCTAATTTGCTAATCATTTCATTCACATTCATATAGTAAAAATGGCCGATGGAATTAAGACCCCTCCTAAGTTTGATGGACTTAATTTTCCCATATGGAAAGTTAAGATGACCGTGTTTTTGCAATCTCTAGGTAGCCGAGTTGCAAAAGCCGTGACTAAGTCGTTTAGTGTACCCCCCGGTGACGAATCCACTTGGTCCGAAATAGAGACTAAGGAATTCGATGCCAATGCCAAAGCTCACTATGCACTTCTACAAGCCCTTAATGATGATGACATTTCTAGGGTTATTCATTGCAAATCCGCATATGAGATTTGGTCACATTTGATAGTCACACATGAGGGGACCTCACAAGTAAAGAAGGCTAAGATTGACCTTCTTCGGTCCCAATATGAAACATTTAGCATGCAAGAAAATGAAACCATAGATGATATGGTTACAAGATTTACCAAGATTACTATTGGACTCTCTTCTTTAGGTGAAGATATCAACAATGATCAAAGAGTAAGGAAGATCATCCGTGCACTTCCTCCTTCATGGGAAGTTAAAGCAACAACCTTGAAGGAACTCAACGACAATGAAGAGATGGAGCTTATAGGTCTCATTGGGAACCTCAAAACCCATGAGATGGAAAGGAAAGCAAGGGAGGATATGGCTCCTTCCAAAAAGAAGACTATCGCCTTCAAGAGTCAAGCTACACACTCCAATGAAGACGATGAGGAAGAAGATGATGAGGAGCTCTCACTCCTTGTTAAGAATGTCCGGAGGATGTACAACAAGGCGAAGTACCAAGGAAGAAGAAGATGGCAAGGAGGCAAAGAAGAAAGGAAGATTGTGTGCTTCAATTGTCAAAGACCGGGACACATTGTGGCGGAGTGTCCGGACAAAGCTAAGCCCTCCACTTCAAAGAAGCCTTACAAGAAGAAGGCTATGAAGGCAACTTGGGATTCGGAGACCGAATCCGAGGAAGAAATAGACACCGCCAACATGTGCTTCATGGCTAATGAAGGCACAAGCAAGGTAACCTCTTCCCCTTCTCATGATAATGAACTTTCTATGGATGTGTTAGAAGAGGCTTTTGTTGAGTTGTCACAAAACTATGATTTCTTAAAGAAAAAGTATCTTAAAATGAAAAAGGATAATGAATCTTTAAGTCTTCAAGTTTTTACTCTTACAAAGAAAAAAGATGATTTGGTTTCCACTTTGGCCACTACCAAAAATGATTTTGAAAAATATAAGATTTCTTGCAAAGGTAAGGCCCCACTAATTGATTCAAATGAAGTTTCTATGCTTAAGGAAAGATTAGACTCATTAAGTGTTGTTTTGAAAGATTGTGAATTTAACAAGAAGAAAATTGAGGCTATGTTTCCTAAGAAACAAGCCCCAAAGAAAAATGCTCATGCTCATGTTCATGTTCATGCTACACAACCTAAACAACATGGCAAAACCCCAAAACATGCTCACACTACACATACACATCATGCATTCATGTATGGTAGAGTGTTCTCATGTTCACATTGTGGACGGAAAGGGCACTTAGCCAAATTTTGCTATGATAGATTAAATGTATCACGTCATAATGTTTGGGTTCGAGGCACTAACTTTCAAGGACCCAAGAAAGTTTGGGTACCAAAATCAATAATTATGTTAAATGATGTAGGTACTTTCCAAATCCCAACGACGTAGAGGATTGTGGTATCTTGATAGCGATTGCTCAAGGCACATGACTTGGGACATCAACAACTTTGCAACCCTATCAAGATATCATGAAGGTGGCACCGTCACCTTCGGAGATGACGCCAAGGGTAAAATCATCGGTATTGGTAATGTAAAACTTGGCACCTCTCCTTTAATTGAAAATGTAGTTTTAGTTGATGGCCTCAAGCATAATCTCTTGAGTGTTAGTCAACTTTGTGATAAAGGTTTTGATGTCGTTTTTGATAATGTTTCTTGTAAAGTAGTTGATAGAACTTCTAATGTTTGTGTATTTTCCAGTTTTCGTGAAAGTAATGTTTATATGATTGATATGTTAAATATGTCTTGTAATATTACTTGTTTGAAAGCCCTCGATGATGACTCTTGGTTGTGGCATAGGAGATTAGGGCATATTTCTTTTGATCACATTTCTAGGTTAAACACAAAGGAAATGGTGAAAGGTATTCCTTGCTTGAATTTTGAAAAGGACCGAGTTTGTGGCGCATGTCAATTTGGGAAACAAACTAAGTCTTCTTTCAAGTCAATTAAGGATATCATGACATCACGTCCTTTGGATTTAATCCATATGGATCTTTTTGGCCCTACACAAACCAAAAGTTAAGTGGGAATAGATTTGCTTATGTTTTGATTGATGACTTTTCAAGATTTACTTGGGTTTTCTTTCTTGAACATAAAAGCCAAGCATTTTCTTATTTTCAAATTTTTAAGAAAAGAGTTGAAAAAGAAAAAGATGTTTCGATTTTGAGAATAAGAAGTGATAGAGGAGGTGAATTCATTAACCAACCCTTTACCACTTTTTGTGATGAACATGGAATAAAGCATGAACTTTCTTGTCCTAGAACTCCACAACAAAATGTAGTAGTTGAACGGAAAAATAGAACATTACAAGAGATGGCTAGGACAATGCTAAGTGAATATGGTCTACCACATTATTTGTGGGCCGAGGCCGTTAATACATCATGCTATATAGCAAATCGTGTTTTCTTGTGTAAAAATACTACTAAAACTTCTTTTGAAATGTATTTTTTGAGAAAACCAAATGTTTCCTATTTTAAAGTTTTTGGTTGCAAATGCTTTGTTTTAAACACAAAAGATAATTTAGGAAAGTTTGATGCTAGATCTTATGAGGCTATTTTTGTAGGTTACTCAAACACTAGTAAGGCTTATAGAGTTTTCATTAGATCATCATTGACTATTGAAGAGTCTATTCATGTTAAGTTTGAGGAATCTAACAAGTTTGTTAAGAATGTTGTAGAAATAGATGCATTGGATGAAGGTTTGGAGAAAGTGACCTTGGAGGATGCTTCTACTATGGGAGACAAACCAAAGGATGATGAAGGAAGCAAAGCTAAAGTTGAAGAGGCACAAGGAAATGGAAATCAAACACATGAGGTGGAGCCTACTCAACCACTACCAAAGGATTGGAGATACAATCCACATCATCCCAAGGACCTCGTCATAGGTGAAGTATCAAAAGGGGTAACTACTCGCTCTAGACTTCATGACTATTGTGGTAACTATGCATTCATTTCTCATATTGAACCCAAAAATGTCCTCGAAGCCGAGGCCGATTCATATTGGTTGCTAGCCATGCAAGAGGAGCTCAATCAATTTGAGCGCAACCAAGTTTGGCACCTTGTTCCTAGGCCCCACGATAAACCAACAATTGGTACTAAGTGGATCTTTAAGAACAAGTTGGATGAATCGGGTAATGTAGTTAGAAACAAGGCTAGGTTAGTTGCCCAAGGTTACACTCAAATCGAAGGGATCGATTTTGAAGAAACCTTTGCACCCGTAGCACGGCTTGAAGCCATACGGATGACACTAGCATTTGCCTCATATAAAGATTTCAAATTATTTCAAATGGATGTTAAAAGTGCTTTTCTAAATGGATTTATTGAAGAGGAGGTGTATGTTGAACAACCCCCGGGTTTGTTGATCCTACACATCCGGATTTTGTTTTTAAATTAGATAAAGCTCTTTATGGTTTAAAACAAGCCCCTAGGGCTTGGTATGGAAGACTTTCTTCATTTTTGACTTCAAATGGTTTTAAGAAAGGTAAAATTGATACAACTTTGTTTACAAAACATGTAGAAAAAGATATTCTTATTGTGCAAATTTATGTAGATGACATTATTTTTGGTTCTACTAATGAATCTCTTTGCAAAGCTTTTGAGTCATGCATGAAGGATGAATTTGAAATGTCTATGATGGGGGAGCTCAACTATTTCCTTGGACTCCAAATCAAGCAAAAGAAGGATGGGATCTTCATCAATCAAGCCAAGTACACAAAGGAACTAATCAAAAGGTTTGGGCTTGAAGGATCGAAAGTAAGCAAAACTCCCATGGCAACAACTACAAAGCTTGACAAGGATGAACAAGGTAAAAATGTAGACATTAAATTATATCGTAGCATGATTGGTAGCTTGCTTTATTTGACGGCTAGTAGGCCGGAAATTATGTTTTCCGTTTGTCTTTGTGCACGTTTTCAATCTTGTCCTAAAGAATCTCACATAATTGCGGTTAAACGCATAATTAGATACCTTAAGGGCACTATTGAAATGGGTTTGTGGTATCCTAAAACTGGATTATTTGAAATGAAGAGTTTTTCGGATGCCGACTATGCGGGTTGTAGGGTAGATAGGAAGAGCACAAGTGGAACATGTCAATTCTTAGGTAATTGTCTTGTATCTTGGTCTTCCAAAAAGCAAAATTCGGTAGCCCTATCAACCGCCGAGGCGGAGTATGTTGCGGCCGGAGCTTGTTGTGCACAAGTTCTTTGGATGAAACATACTCTCCTTGACTATGATTTACACTTTGATCATGTTAAAATATTTTGTGATAATACTAGTACTATTCACATGACAAAGAATGCAAATCAACATAGTAAAACCAAACACATTGACATTAGGTATCACTTTCTTAGAGATCATTATGAGAAAGGTGATATTGAGATTGATTATGTTTCTACCGATTTTCAACTTGCCGATATTTTTACTAAACCATTAGACTATGCTAGATTTTCATTTATTTGTGGTGAGTTGAATGTTTGCATTATGGATTCTTAAAAATAAATTTATTTTTTTCAATTGGTATTTTAACCCTTTTTGATGTATGACAAAAAGGGGGAGAATAAGTTGTTTAAGAGTTTGATATTTTGAATTTGTTTGAGTTTGTTAAGTTCGTTTATTTAAGTTTTTGACAAAACTATTTTGCCTTGAATGCTTTATGTATTGTGCTTCCATAGTCAAATTTTTATACATAGCATTATTTGAGGGGGAGTTTTTCAAACTCCTCTTCCATGTTTCTTTAAATAACCTATATGTTTTGTCATCATCAAAAAGGGGGAGATTGTTGGCCCAAGGTTACAATCACCCATGATTAGTGTATTTTGATGATTACAAAACATATTAGTTATTTGTACTAATAACATTTGTTGTTTAAGTGTGTTTTAGATTTCTATTCATTCTAGAAGTCTTCTCTCACAAATAGAAGGATTTGGACTCAAGTCAACTCCAATTGGGCTCAAGGAACAAATGTTGAAGATCATATGAAGAAGCCTATTGAAGATCTTGAAGTCTTAGAATCATTGTAAGAAATAGAATGTTGAAGTTTGAGTATATGAAATTTGGCTCTAGGATTTGCACACACATTTGTTTCATATATTTCCTTTGTTTTGAAAATGGTTATTTCTAAGTTTTATGCCTTAGTTTATATATACATGTACCAAAAGTTTTATATCTTGAAAATCTTGTATATAACATGTGTATAAACTATTTTCTGCATAATACTTAGCTATATGTATTTTTAAAATATTTCTCAAAATTTTTCTAACTCAAAAACCAGTCCAGTTTTCTGTTTCAGGCAACTTCGGTCGACCGGCCCGGTCAACCGGCGATGTGTCTGGACATGCACTGTTTGTGCATGTCTGTCGGTCGACCGGACCGGTCGACCGATGTAGAGCAAATTGCTCACAGGTTTTTTCGGTCGACCGGACCGGTCGACCGGAAGAAGGAAACTGTGTTTCCTCTTTTGGGACGGTCGACCGGACCGGTCGACCGAGAGCCAACGGCTCTTTGCAGCTGGGCTGGCGGTCGACCGGACCGGTCGACCGCCAGGCCTGCAAAAACCCAACGGCTCTTTCCTCTTTTGTGCAATTCTGAAATCTGTTTTTTATCTGATTTCTTGGCAGACTTTTTCAGTATTTTTCAGGTCTTTTTCAGAGAAAATAAGACCAAAAGAAATTGTTTTTAACCTATTTTTAACTCTATAAATAGAGGAGAAGTCTCTCTTGCATTTCACCAAGAAAAATCCTCAAGTTTGTATTGTTTTCAAAAGAGAAAAGAAAAGAGTTTAAAGCTTTCATTCCAATTCTTTTTGAGCTTGTTTTTCAGTTGTGTTTGATTTCTAATATCACTCTACAACTGAAGTTTTTCTCACCACACTTCATAGAGCCAAAAATCTTATACTCATTCTATAGTGAAGTTGTAATTGAAGTGAGAGTGTTTGTAAAAGAGTTTGAGAAATAGTGTAGTGATCTTGTTGTGATCACTTTGTTCTTGTAATCCTTTCTTTGTGGAGCAACCTCTTCGGTAGAGGTCCTTTGTACTCGGTGGAGCTCGGTGCTCGGTCTTCGGTAGACCAAATTGTAAAGGCGTCCTCGGTGGATAGTGGAAACCCTTCACGGAGGTGAAGGCGGGGAGTAGAGCGGTGGCTCGAACCTCGAAACAAATCACTTTGTTTGCGATTGCCTTTGCGTCTAATTCTTGCTTTACTTTTCAATAGCTCCTTATTGCTTTCTATTGCATACTTGTGATATTGTTTAATTTTCTTGTGCTACTATTTGATTGCTTGTAATTCTTACCATATATCATTGTGTTTGCATCATTCTTCATATCATCCATTTCATACTTGTGTGTGCCAATCCCGTACTCATCCAACAAGAGCTTCACATAGCGCCTCAACCCATATCAAGGGGAATCAAGAGGAGTTTAGTCCAGAGCCTCGCAAGAGGAATTCGGCTACACTTGTTGAATTGTACTAAGTTGAGCCTCACTTGTTTAGGTTCCGCATTTAGAGAGTTAAAATTTGTAAGATTAGCAATCACACCTATTCACCCCCCCTCTAGGTGTTTTTCAATGTATACAATAATTTGGATAAAATGGACATATACATGAAGTTAAACAAGAAATCATAAAACAAATTCAAATAATAGGAATACAAGTTTAAAATGCATGGATCATCAAAACTAGACTATACTAGCACATCTAATGGGTTCAAATAAACATTCAAGCTCAAACATATATAGATTTATTTGTGGCCCACTATATGTACAAGTATATACCTAGTCTTAATGAAAACTAACATTTAAATAAGTAATCAACGCATGAAGCATAAAACATGATAAACATGAACAATATAAACATAACATGATTATTATGTAAATCCACATGTTATTAGAACTATGATAAACATGATAGCTAAACAATGGTGAGAACACAAAAATAATAGTCCATATTAAACATGGGTGTCTCAAAGGGCTATACATGCATGTCAAGGATCTAATAAACATGGCATTATCATAATAACCTATAAACATCAAAATATGCTATACACAATGATCATGAAAAGCATGCATAAATATAAATAAGGAGTAAGAGACCGTTACCAAAACCTATGAGGCAACTTCTCCATGTCTCCAAAACACGGTGGTCCTATCCACCAAACTTTCCTTGAAAGTGATGCATCCAAATAGTCCACATGAAGCTCGAAACGCATCCACTCCAAGGTACCGCTACTCTCACGTCATGTGAGAGCCCACACCTACATCAAACACAAGAGGGGTGGTCTTTGGTACCCATATCTTATTGGGTCCATGGGGGTTAGTACCATTCCTAACCCAAACAAATTTATTTGCTAAATTTACATCATGTAATCTATCAAAGCAAAATTTAGCAAGGTGGCCCTTACGTCTACAATGTGTACAAGTGTACACATGAGCATACATGTGATGGGTGTGTCCGTGAGGAGCATGTGTATGCCGTGGAGGGAGTGCATGAAAAGATGGAACTTGTTTCTTTCGAAACAAAGATTCCAAACGTGTATGACCCACTACATATTGGCTCAAAGTGGAGCCCAAACAATCTACACTCTTCTTAAGCATGGATATATCATTGTTAATCAAAGAAGAAGTGTGACATGCAATGGGTGTGCTAGATGGAACTACCCTAGCATGGCAAACATGTGCATCTATTTATTTTGCAAAACTTCATTTTTCTTTAAACAAACATTTAAATCATTAGAAATAGAAATTATTTTATTTTTCAAGGCAACTTTCTCTTTTAAAACAAACTCAACCTTTGAAGTTAAGATTTTATTTTTCTTCAAAACATTTTCACAATCATTATTGTTTTTCAAAAACTCATTTTCTTTAAGTGCAAGATCAAGTTGAGATTTTAATGAATCCCTTTCATTAGAAATTTCTACTTTCTCTTGCAAAACCAAATTAAGTCTAGAAAACAAATCTTTATTATCATTGTTAAGGCCTAGACTTTTCTTTTTCAAAATTTTATATTTTTCTATTAATTTTTCATAAACAATGAAAAGTTCTTCATTTAAAGCATGGGCATCAATATGATCATCACATGAAGAACTAGAATCAAAACTATCTAGTTGAGTTTCCGATTGTACCTCAAGGGAGTCATTCCCTTGGACCATGAAGCATTGTGAATCGGATTTCCCACTAGACTCCTCCGGTTGGATTGGCAATTGAAGCTTGGAGGTGGTTGTGGTTGTCAACTTGTTCCACACTACAAAAGTGGAATCAATATTAGAAACATGCATAAGATAATCTTTAGAAAGCGTGCTTCTAATGGCCTCAAGGGCTTGTGCATTGGCCCCTATATGCTTGCTATCACTAAGGTAGGGTTCCTTGGTAATGGCAAGGTGAACCTTATATCCTAGGGCTTGTAGGTAAATGGACATCTTAGTCTTCCAAACAAGAATATTGGAAGGGTCAAACATAGGTGGGGTCATGAAGTCCATGGGTCCAAACTATATGTGTGCAAACAAGCAAATGCAAATGATAGACTAGCAAACAAGGATCTCACTCCTAGGTGGTTAAACCTAAATATCAGGAGCGTAGGCTCTGATACCAATTGAAAAACACCTAGAGGGGGGGTGAATAGGTGTAAATACTAATCTAGAAACTAAATGCGCTAAATGCGGAAGCTTAAAATAATTTTGCAATCACACTTAATACAACACACAAGTGTAGCCGAATTCTCCTTGAAGGGCTCTGGACTAACTCCTCTTGATTCCCCTAGATATGGGTTGAGGTGCTATATGAAGCTCTTGTGGTTAAGTACAAGTGAGGCACACACAAGCATATAAGAGATAAGGCAATATGGATCAATGCTAAACACAAATGCAAGCAATAATGATATGAATGAATGAATGATGCTTTGCACAAATAAAAGAGAGAGAGTTGAGAAACAATGGATCAAACGCAAAGACAAGATATGTTTCGAGGTTCGAGCCCCTAGCTCTACATCCCCGCCTTCACCACCGTGAAGGATTTCCAATCCACTATCTCCCACCGAGGGAACCTCCACCGAGGAGGATTTGTTACAACACTAGGAGTACCAAACTCCTCTCTCAAACACCACCTCACAACCGAGGGGTAGGCCCGTAGCCAAACAACAACCAACACCTCTACCGAAGAGGGTTACAACCAATCTCCACCTCTCACTAGAGGGAGCAAACCAACTAACTCAACCTCTACCAAAGAGGGAGTAAACCAATCACCCGATCAACCTCTACCAAAGAGGGATACAACAAAAGCAAGGGTGTTTACAACTTGGAGGCTACAACAACCTCAAACAATCTCTTTTCCACAAAACAAGGATCCTAATAGATTAGGATAGATGATAGCTCAAGAGTGGAAAACTAAGTGTTTTGATCAAAGAAATACTCTTGGGAAAACACCAAAAATGATATAGAAATTTTAGCTCAAAAACAATTCCCAAAACCTAATTTCTTTGAAATAATCAAAACACTTAAAACAAATTAAATGAAGCTTTTTGGCACAAAAACTATTTTGAAAACTTGTTTAAACACTAGAGAAACTCTGAAAATTTTCTTGTCAAAAGTCTTGTCAAAATCACCAAAGAGATGGGGTATTTATAGCCCCATCAGAAAAATAGCCATTAGGCTGATCTGTCAGCCTGACAGGCTTGCGGTCGACCGTTCCGGTCAACCGCCAACGGTCATAAATATGACCGTTGGGGCATACGGTCGACCGTCCGGCCGACCGCCCAGATACAGAGAGCAAAGCTCTCTGGTCCGGCCGACCGACCGGTCGACTGGCCCAATGCCTGCCAGACGTGCACAAGGCTGTGCACGTCAGTCGACCGCAACGGTCGACTGGCCCTTGGTGCGGACGATCGTTGCGGTCGACCGACCTGGCCTGTCAGTCACTGTTCTGGGTCAGAAACTGGGGTTAAAAATATTTCTAATAAATCTCTAAAAACTTGTAAAAATCCCCAAAAATAGTTTTATCATTTTGCATTGATATATAAACTAGTGATAAACATTTCAACTCAAATATCAAGCATATGAAACCATTTTTGTGTTTTATCATTTTTACCAAAAACCAAAACTTGTATTTTATCAAACTTGGATTTTTCAATACATGAATAGGAAAGTCAAAATAAGTTTGTATAAGAAGTTTAAGCATGCATGTATAGAAAGAATACATCTACTATACATATAAACCATTTAAACTTGTTTTGATCTAAACTATTCATGAAAACCAATATCGGTTAAACTAAAAACCGAAAAAACCATAAAACGTGTGTGTAGTGCACTTGAGCATATCAACTATACTAAGCTTTACACATGGATCTAAAAAACACAAACCTAAACTAGGATACCTAAGTCTTCTTGACGATCTTCTATCTTCACGTCGACTTGCTCCCAAACCGTGATCCACCAAGTGCAAAGGAATGAACTTTAAGCTTTGGCACCGGAATCACTTGTGAAAGGCTTCAAAACTCCTTTGTTGAAGCAATCACCAACTAATATCTTGCTACAAGATCTGAAACTTAAAATCACAAAATTATTAGTAAACATAACTACATGAGTTAATCATCATCAAAACTAGAGTGGAAGGCCTTTGGGCCAACATATATATCGCATATATATATCTTTCAATTGGTATTTAGTGTTTGATTTGTTTTTACCTCTTTATTGGTTTGTATTGACAAAAAGAGGAAAGAAAAATTTTTTTATACCCCTTTGTTGATGAATTGACAAAAAGGGGGAGAGATATTTGGAGTTTCTATACGCATGTTTTATGTTTATGCATATATTTGTGTTTCATACATGAGCATTCATTGCATATCTATTATGTTTATTTGCTATGCATGAGTTAAGGGGGAGCTTCTAAGAAGCTTAACTTTAATCCATGCATATATAACTCCATGAGTTTTGTCATCATCAAAAAGGGGGAGATTGTTGGCCCAGAGGCCCTTCACCCTAGTTTTACTCTAGTTTTGATGATGATTAAACTCATGTAGTTATAGTTTACTAATAATCTTGTGTTTCATAGTTTCAGCATTTGAACAAGATATTAGTAGGTGATTGGCTTCAACAAAGGTGTTTTGGAGCTTTCACATGGTGATTCAAGAGCCCTAGCGTCAAAGTTCATATCTAGCACTCGTTAGAGTCAAGCTCGGTGAATCGCGTTTGGATCGAGTCAACTTGAAGACGGAGTTCGTCAAGAAGGCTTCAGTTTGTTTAGTTAGTTTATGTTTAGATCCATTGTAAAGATTAGATAGTGTGGTATGCTCAAGTTCACAACACACACACGTTTCATGTTTATTGGTTTTCGGTTTTTAGTTTAACCGATCTTGGTTTTCATGAATAGATATTATATCAAAACAAGTTTACATGGTTTAATGTTTATTAGATTTAATCTATATACATGTATGCTTCATACTCTTAGAAAAACTTACTTTGATAACCTATTCATGTATTTGGGTTTTGTATTTTGACAAAACTTATTTTTGGGTTTAAATGTCAAAAACATTGATATATATATTTCTTTTATGTATAGTGGATTCTATCCATATACTATATGCTTCAAAGTTGTTTAAATATCATGTTTTTGTATTTACATGTGTTTTGAAAAAATCGGATTTCCATTTCAAAAATCTAAGTTTTGAAAAATACAGATTTTGGTTTTCAGCAAAATTTCTAAGTCACAAAAATGGTTCAAAATGTTTGTAACATGGTTTGATTTTTACTCAAACATGTTTGTTTTTCATTGATATAACATGAACTGATTTTTGTGAAATTTATGAGATTTTATGGGATTTATTTGACAATAAAAAGACCAGTTTTTAAGTCCTATAATCTGTCCTGCCAGGCCCTAGCGGTCGACCGGGACGGTCGACCGGACCAGTGGTCGGTCGACTGGACCGGTCGACCGATGTGCACAAAACGTGCACATAGGCCAAGTTTGTTTGGCCGGTCGACCGAGCGGTCGACCGACTGAAGTCAATCCACTCTCGGGTTGGCCCGGTCGACCGGGCAGTCGACCGGCCAGAGAGCCGTTGCTCTCTGGATCTGGGCACGGTCGACAGGGCGGTCGACCAGTAGGCTCAACGGTCAAAAATTTGACCGTTGGCCGGTCGACCAGCCGGTCGACCGGAAGGTCAAATCTGACCTTGTCAGCTGCCAACGGGTAGATTTTGATTGGGCCTTTATAAACCCCATTTGAGCTAATTTTTCACTAAGAATTTTTAGAGCAAAAATTTCCTACTTCTCTAGTGTTTAAACAGCAAGTTTTCAAAAGATTTTTGGGTTCAAAAGATTTTATCTTATTTGTTTTAAAGGGTTGGAAAAATCAAGAAAAAGGAAAGTCTTTGGGATTAGTTTTTGATCTTCATTTCTATTATATCCTAGAAGTTTTCCCAAGTATTTTCTTTGAGTTTTTCATTTCTAAACTCTTTATTTTTTCCACACTTGAGCTTATCTACTATCCTATCTATTAGGATCTTTGTTTTGTGGAAAAGTATTGGTTTGTGGTTGTGAAAATCACCAAGTTGTAAACCTTCCATCTTTGTGATATCCCTCTAGTGAGAGGTGATAGTGTTGATATCCCTCAAGTGTGAGGTGATAGTGGAAGTGGTGTTTGGCTCCCTCTAGTGAGAGGTGGAGATTGTATTTGGCTCCCTCTAGTGAGAGGTGGAGATTGTGTTTGGCTCCCTCTAGTGAGAGGTGGAGGTTGTGTTGGAATCCCTCAAGTGTGAGGAGATTGTGTTTGAGTTGGCTAAGTGCCCATCCCTCATTTGTGAGGTGGATTTGTGTGGCTTTTTGCCTAGCCTCTAAGTGTAGAGGTGTGTTGTATTGGTTGAGAGAGGAGTTGTGTACTCCCGGTTATTGTATTGCCTAAAATCCTCAGTGGAGGTTCCCTGTGTGGGAAGTCCTGTGTGAACGAGATAGTGAAAATCCTTCTATGTGAAGGCGGGGACGTAGAGCTGTGTGCTCGAACCTCGAAACATATCCGTGTGTTTGCGATTGATCCAGTTTCTCTAACTCTCTCTCATTTACTTTGTGCCTTGCATCATTTCATATTGCTCATTCATATATTATATGCTTGGCTTGTTTGTATGTGTCTCACGTGTGTTTAACCACGAGAGCTTCATATAGCACCTCAACTCTTATTCAGAGGAATCAAGAGGAGTTAGTCCAGAGCTCTTCACCGGGAATTCGGCGACACTCATTGGTTACACTAAGTGTGTTGCAATTAAGGTTTAATTTTCGCATTATTGTTCATAGATTAGCCGTACACCTATTCACCCTCCCTCTAGGTATACTTTCACTATCTTTATCTAGCATTTTTCCCAAGTATTTTTCTTTGTGTTTTGATTTCCAAACACCTTGATTTCTCACACTTGAGCTATCATATCTATCTTATCTATAGGATCTTATTTTTATGGGAAAATTGGTTTGTGGTTTATTAAAACCACCAAGAGTTGTAAATCTTTCCTTTGCTTTGTGCCTATCCCTCTAAGTGTAGAGGTGATTGTGTTTTGGTTTGTTGGTATCCCTCTAAGTGTAGATGTGATTGTGATTGTTGTTTGGCTTAGTGCCCATCCCTCTAAGTGTAGAGGTGATTGTTGTTGTGCCTTGCCTCTTGTGTAGAGGTTATTTTGTTGGAGAGAGGAGATGTGTACTCCTAGTTTGTATTTGCCAAATCCTCAGTGGAAGTTTCCTGTGTGGGAAGCCCTGTGTGGACGTATAGTGGAAATCCTTCTGTGTGAAGGCGGGACATAGAGCAGTGGCTCGAACCTCGAAACATATCTCGCTGTTTGTGATTAATCCACTATCTCTAAACTCTCTCTCTTTTATACCTTGTATTGTTTCATATTGTTCATATCATACATATATGCTTGGTATTGTTTGTGTGTGCCCATACTTGTGTTGAACCAAGAGAGCTTCAAATAGCACCTCAACTCTTATTTTGAGGAATCAAGAGGAGTTAGTCCAGAGCCCTTCACTGAGAATTCAGCTACACTCTTTGGTTACACATAGTGTGTTTCATTTAGTTTTTAATTCTGCATCATTTGTCATTAGATTAGCCATACACCTATTCACCCCCCTCTAGGTGTATTTTCATCCGCTTCAGTGGAAACCTATTTAAAGGTGCTCAGGCGTGGTACTACAGTGTAGCTGGAGGGACAAGAGCTATTTTCAGCCTGCCTCACAAGACGCCCAATTGTCATACCAGCCTCGGTTTCTACACGTGGTACTTCTTGGCTAGTAGGTTGCCTGATTTTTGAATAAATACCTCTTGCATTAAGAGCATTAAGGCATCTTATAAAGCCAAGTTGGAGTCCAACAAATGTGTGCGAGGTATGACCGATTATCAGGAAGCCGAGAGGGAAACAGGAGGGGAGGCAGGGATGGAGCCGAGGATAATAGCACTTAAGGAGCAACCCGCTAGAAAGAATCAGCAGACCGTGGCCAAACGTTCCCGTGGCTCTGCTTCCAAGTGCGAGCCTAGCCCAAAGAAGGCCAGGAGGGAATCTGAGGCTGAAGCTTCGATACCCGAAGTAGTTCCTCCTGGTGTTGAGGAGCAGGGGGAGGAAGAAGAAGAGGAGAAGGAAGTCCCTGTCCTTCGCTCCCGAGGTCTGCGTAGTAGGGGTCCCGTGATCTTAGAGGAGAGAGAGCTCGCAGGTGAACCTGTCATGGCTGAAGAGATCGAGCGACCCGAAGTTGACTTGGTGAAGAAGGATGATGTTGAGATTCCAGGAGTCTTGACTCAGCATGGACCTTCTTCAGTTCATGCGAGAAGGGTGGAGGTGCAACTACCTGGGTCTCCCAGTGTATTGATGCCCACTTCACGGGTTATCAAAACCAGCCCTACTACCGGGGTCCTCAGCGGTAAAGCCTCGATCGCTGAGACTTCCTATGTCGAGTTGTCGTCTTCCTCGTCCGAAGAACAAGGCTATTATTCTAGTGAGGAAGTCAATTTTGGCGATGAACCCGCTCTTTCTGACACAAGCAAATTCTCGCATATCTCAGAAGAAGAGATACAAGGGTACATCCCTGCGATAGTTTCACGGATAGCAGGGACCGCCGCTGCTGAAGGTATTTCATTTGTCCTCCTGAACTGGTTCTCCATCAAGTTAGGAATGAGTTCTAACATTTCCTTTTGACTTTCTTCTACAGGGGTGGCTGCCGGTAGTGAAGCCACAACTTCTTCTCATATTGAGGAGATGATCCAGGAGCTGGCCCAGCAGGAGGGCCTTGAAGCTCTCGCTACCGGGATGCCTCATGAGGGTGCAACTGTCGAGGTCGGGGAGCCCTCATCCCCAGGTGGCTTATCTAGGGATTTGCCGTCATCAGATCCTCAACTTGGTAAGAGAATACTGACGTGTTGATACTCTTCTTTTCATCATTACCACTGACATTTAATGTTATGGTTTACAGAGAGCACTGGGATAGCTCAAGTGGAGGATCCTGCGGCAAGCCTTGGCACAGAAGATAGCTCAGTTCAAACTTCGGCCGGGGAACCCAGTGCCATGGAGTTTGTTGTTGCTTCTATTGCAGTGGAAGTCGCGACAACAATAATCGTTCATGAGGTATTGGCAACGACCTCAGTGTCAGACGAGCCTGTTGTCGGCCTCACCCCTGCACGAGTTGAATTGGTTCCCGTCTCTCGTTCAGTCATGGAAAGGGGGTTTAGGAGTACATCAACAGGGTTATCTCCAGCTACTGACATCATGGAAGAGCTAGCACATCAAATGGTGCGACAATTTTTTTCTTCCATGAAGTCCTGTATTGACTTGGTCCTTTCCGGGAGCAGTTCCTTCAAGTTTGGCCTGATGCTTCTCGAGAATTATACCGAGAACATCAGTCACACTGGGAGCCCTTCGTAGGCTAGGGCGTATCTAGTGCTGGTCGAACAGCTGGGGAGCTACCTGAAGGAGCTAAAGACCGTAGAGAATGTTAGCTCAATGGATGAGGCTCAGTTAACACTGAGTAAGCTCCTCGCTGCTCAGGAACACGAGTGAAAGGATATGGAGGAGCAAATAGCTGAAGAAGCCCGCCATCTCCAGCACTTCTAAGTCGACTACCAAAGACTGTTGGCGATTCAAAGGAATCTGAAATCGTCATCCAAAGTGCAGAGCAAGTTATCGCCACTACTCAGATTACTATTGCTAGGGCGCAAGCCTTGATCGAAGCCAACAAGCAGAAACTTGTTGTTGCCAGAAAAAGGCTGGAAGAGCTGAAAACTGTCAGGACGCAGGTTCAAGAAAATCTTACTGATCATTCCTCCAGGTTGGAGTCTCTTCAGGCACAACTAGCTATGAAGAGATTTTTGTCTGAGGAAGAGTTGCGGGTCCAAGTTTTGGCGGAAGCTGAAAGGGCACGTTAGCACGAGATGTATCGCCTCCGGGAACAAATCCATTCTTTGGTGAAGCAAGATTATTAGCCTTCTTCTCCTTTTTATATCGTCCCATTTTTTTTTGTAACACTCCATTTGTCAAATAAGAGTATTTGTGTTACTTTTATTATTTTTTAATCAAATAATAAAAGTTCTCAAATTCTTGTCTCATCTTTATCCTTTCGGACTCTTTGCTGCCTGGATAAACTCAGCTTTCATAATCGCACTCCTTGACTATTTATGGAAACGCAATCCTTAGTCGTTTTGATAGGGTACAATCTGTTGGCCCAAAGGCCTTCCACTCTAGTTTTGATGATGATTAACTCATATAGTTATGTGTACTAATTATCTTGTGATTTTAGTTTCAGATCATTAATCAAGATATTAGTTGGTGATTAGCTTCTACAAGATAGTTTGGAAGCTTTCACATGGTGATTCAAGAGCCCGGGCGTCAAAGATGATATCTAGCACTCATTGGAGTCAAGCTCGGTGAATCACAAAGAGTTTTGGATCGAGTCGGCTTGGAGATTGCGCTCTACAAGAAGACATCGGTACCTAGTTTAGTTTTGTGTTTAGATCCAAATTGTAAAGATTATAATAGTATGATATGCTCAAGTTCACAACACTCACGTTTCATGCTTTGGTTTTCGGTTTGATAGGTTTAACCGATCTTGGTTTTCATGAATAGATTGATCAAAACAAGTTTACATGGTTTAATGTATATTAGATTTGTTCTATATACATGCATGCTTCAACTACCTAGACAAACTTAGTTTGATATACCTTTTCATGTGTTTTAGGTTTTGTATTTTAACAAAACATATTTTTGGAATTAATGACAAAAACATGGATATATATATGTTTCATGCATATTGGTTTTCTACCCATATGCATCATGCCTAAATATTGTTTAATATCATGTTTTTGTATTTGGATGAGTTTTGGACAAAATGTATTTTCTATTCAAAAATCAAAGTTTGATAAATACAAGATTTGGATTTTGGTAAAAATGATAAGACACAAAAATAGTTCATATTGATTGATATTTGAGCTAAACCTTTTATCACATGTTTATGTATCAATGCAAAATGATAAAACTATTTTTGGAGATTTTTACAAGACTTAAAAGAATTTTTAGAAAAATGTTTAACAGTTTTTCTGACCCAGTTTCTGACCCAGAACTGTGCTGACAGGCCATTCCGGTGGACCGGGCGGTCGACCGACGTGCACAGACCTGTGCACGTCTGCTGGCACAGTGGGCTGGTCGGCCGGTCGGTCGACCGGACCAGAGAGCCTTGCTCTCTGTATCTGGGCGGTCGACCGGACGGTCGACCGTAAAGAGAGTCCTGCTCTCTGTATCTGGGACGGTCGACCGCCAGGTCGACCGGTTGCTGCCAGCGGTCAAAATATGACCGTTGGCCGGTCGACCGCTCGATCGACCGGTAGTTCATTTTTGGCAGGATCTGCTGCCAACGGCTATAATTTTCTAGGGGCTATAAATACCCCATTAATGGTCAGTTTTCACCAAGAATTTTTGGACGAACTTTCTGAGCTTTCTCTAGTGTTTTCACAGCAATCAAAGAAGTTTTTGGGCTTTAATTGAACAATCTATTTGGTGTTTTTGCTAGGGTTTGGAAAATCAAAAAAAAGGGTTTTTGGGAAAAGAGTTTGATTAAACTTCTTCATCTTGGTTTCTAGTTTTTCCAAGGATTTTCTTTGAGTTTTTGATTTCCATTCCTTTGGTTTTCTCCACACTTGAGCAACATCTACTATCTCATTCTATAGGATCCTTGTGTGGGAAAGAAATTGTTTGTGGTTGTTGTTTAGACCACCAAGTTGTAAACCCTTCATTTGCTTGGCTTTGTGCCTTTCCCTTATTGTGTTGAGGAGGTTGTGCAAGTGGGTTGTATCCCTCAAGTTGTGAGGTGATCCTTGTGTTGCTTTGTGCTAATCCCTCAAGTTGTGAGGTGATTGTTTGTTGGCTTGGAGTTGTGCCTCAAGGAGGAGGTTGTGTTTGTAAGGAGAGGAGTTGGGTACTCCTTGTAATTGTTATTGCCCCAATCCTCGGTGGAGGTTCCCTTTGTGGGTGTCCTTTGTGGACAAGCTAGTGGAGTTGAAATCCTTCTGTGTGAAGGCGGGGATGTAGAGCTGGGTGCTCGAACCTCGAAACATATCTTATTGTTTGCGCTTGATCCCTTGACTCTTACTCTATCTATCTCTCTTTACTTTTGTGCCTTGCATCATTTCACATTGTTCATTCATACTTATATGCTTGGCTTAGTTGTGTGCATCACTTGTTGATTGCATCTTGTGTTATTGCAATTAGTTTTTAAATTCCGCATTTAGTTCACTAGATTAGCATTATCACCTATTCACCCCCCTCTAGGTGATTTCAATTGGTGTCAGAGCCTACGCTCCTGATATTTAGGTTTAACCACCTAGGAGTGAGATCTTGGTTTGCTAATCTTCATTTGCATTTTTTTTTGCACACATTTAGTTTGCACTCATGGATAGCCCTCCTATGTTTGATTTTTCTAGACATGATTTTTGAAAGGCCAAGATGAGTAGTCATTTAAAAAGCCTAGGACATCTAGTTTATCAAGCCTCTACTCAAGAATCCTACCCAAATAGTAGAAAGCATAAAAAGGCAAATGCATTAGCACTTAAGACACTTAGAGCATCTCTTAATGAAGATCTTCTACATGTGTTTGATCATTATGATTCGGCTTTTGCAGTTTGGAGCATATTGACTTCTCCCGAGCTTCCAAGGATTATCAACAAGTTGAGGAGATCTAGGAGAGACAAGTCCGACGAGCATTGCCTCATGGTCCAAGGGAAAGACTCCCTTGAGGTACAATCAGATTCTCAACTAGATGATAGCTCTAGTTCATATTGCTATGGATGCTTAGAAGTTCAAAATTTAAATGTAGAACTTGCCACAAAGCTTGAAAAATTCTTAGAAAAACATGAACTTTTGAAAAAGAAGAACCTTGATTTAAAAGAAGAAATGAAGGATTTATGCTCAACTTTTGAATCGGTTTTGCAAGAGAAGGAAGAGATTACTAGTGAACGTGACTCACTAAGATCTCAACTAGACATTGCCCTAAAAGAGATTGATGTTTTGAAAAACAAAAATGATTGTGATGATGTTGTGAAAAACAATGAGTTTTTATGTTCAAAATTGGATTTTGTTTTAAAAGAAAACCTTGTTTTGAAAAATGAAATTGATTTCATTACAAAAGAATTGGATTTAGTTTAAATAAAAATAAATCTTTGCAAAATGATTTAGATTCTCATGTTTGCCATGCTAGTGTAGCTTCTTCTTCTAGCACTCCTATTGCATGCTCCACTTTATCTTCTAGTATTGAAAATAATATAAATGTTTTGAAGAAAAGTGTTGATTGTTTGGGCTCCACTTTGAGCCAATGTGCTTTGGATCATACACGCTTGGAATCCTTGGTTCGTAAGAAACAAGTTCCATCTTTGCATGCACACCCTCCACGGCATACACATGCTTCCCACGGTCACCACCATCACACATTGTATGCTCATGTGTACACTTGTACACATTATGGTCGTAAGGGCCACCTTGCTAGATTTTGTTATGATCGCATTTATGATGAAAATTTAGCAACTAATTTTGTTTGGGTTAGGAAAGATACTAACCCCCGTGGACCCAAAAGAAAATGGGTACCAAAGACCACCCCTTTGATTTTTGATGTAGGTGTGGGCTCTCGCATAACGTGAGAGTATTGGTGCCTTAAAGTGGATGCGTTCCGTGCTTAAAGAAAACAATTTGGATGCATCACTTTCAAGGAGAGTTTGGTGGAGAGGACCACCACTTGTTTGGAGAACTAGAGAGGTGCCTTCATTGGTTTTGGTATCAATCTCTAAACTCCCGTTTATATTTGCATGCTTTTCATGTTCATCGTTTTATAGCATGTCTTGTTTTATAGTTCATTATGCTTATGCCATGATTAGATTAGTGATATACTTATTAGTTATTTGAGACACCCATGCTTTAAATGGATTTATATCTATGAGTTCTCACTTTGTTTTAACTAATATGTATGCTTTAGATCTAATGCACATGCATATACATAATGATCATATGGATGTTCATGATTCTTGTTTTGATATTTCATGTTTTTTTTGGATGATTATAGATTATTATGTTTAATGCCATATTTATTAGACCATTGACATGCATGTATAGCTTTTGAGATCACCCTTGTTTATAAGGACCCATATTTTGTGTTCTCACATATGTTTAGCTATTATGTATATCATAATTCTAATAGCATGTGGATTTACATTATGAACGTTTTTATGTTTATCATATTGATTTATCTCCCGTTTTATGCTACATGATTTGATTACTTGTTTAGATGTTAGTTTTCATTAAAACTAGGATTTATACTTGTACATGTAGTGGGCCACAAATAAATCTTTATATATGTTTGTGCTTGGATGCCTATTTGTACCCATTAGATGTTCTAGTATAGTCTAGTTTTGATGATTCATGCATTCTAACTTGTATTCCCCATTTTGGATATGTTTTTATGATCATGTGTTTTCACTTCATGTATATGTCTATTTTGCCAAACCGATATACATGTATACCCCTTGAGTCATTTGCTTTTCATGCAAATCTTGATATATGGACTCAAATTGTGTTTAGGGATGTGTATGTATACTTCTTGTGTTGACAAAACATACATATGCCTTGAAGTATAAATTGTTTTAATGAAAATTTTGGTGTTTCATGTTTTCAAGAATTTAAATTGAGCTCAATTGAATATTTCATGATGATTGTGTGTTTCACATTACACTTGTTCACTCACTTTATTTTGTTTCTCATGATTGTGTTTTCATGAGTATGATATGGGCTTTATGGACTTTGAGTATTTAGTGCCATGTGATTTACATGTGTTTCATGAAAAATATTTTGTTTTATTCCTTGCTTGAAGGATTTCGTACTAGTTTACTATTTTTTTATTTAACTAGTTCGCATTCTTCAATTGGTAGAGTTTTTCAAACATTCTATATTTTCAAAACCTATTTTTGAAAACCCTACTTTATGGGCGGTTGGATGGGAGACCATGCTCATGTATGCTTTATAGTGAAAATCATTTTAAACTTGAACATGTGTTGAGAGGATAGGTAATATGAGATATACATTTGATATTATTGTTGTTTCAATTGGTATCATTGGATTCTTTCAATTGGTATCAATATTGACTTTTCTTGTATACTCATATTTTTGTATGTATGTATGCTTTCTTTTCAAATAATATCAATTTCGATTGGTATTCATTTTTCATACATATATGTGTTTTATTTGTGCTTCCTATATTCCTATATTGTCAAGCACAAATTTTGTTTATGCTAAAGCTTGAGTTTCAACTTTGTTTCAATTGATTAGTTTTCAATTGGTATCCATATACAAGCTTTATCATAGTTTTAATTGGTATTTCATAAAGGGGGAGAAATTCTTGTATTTCATCTTTCAATTGGTATTTTGTATTCCACTCCCATACTTTATGATAGAAAATGATTAACAAAAAATCTTTAATTTTAATAATTTCAATTTGGTATCATTTGTTTTAAAGAATAATAATTTCAATTGGTATCAAGATTGTTTATTTACAATTGGTATGTTATTTGTTAACTTATCAATTGGTATCAAGATTTATGTTTAGGAATTCAAAATTTATAATGTTTAATTTCAATTGGTATCAATATGCATTTCATTGACATATTTTTAATTGGTATCATATTTGATTTGACCCCTTATTGACATTATTTTTGTTTTAGACAAAAAGGGGTAGAACATTTTGTTTTGTTTTATTTCATCCCTTTATTGATTCTTTGTTTTGAACAAAAAGGGGAGAAGAATATGTTTCTATTGTTTTGTTTTTAACCCCTTTGTTGATGATTGACAAAAAGGGGGAGAAGAATTTGGAGTTTATGCATGATTTGTATATGCATGTTTTATATTTTTATTAAGTTCAATTGGTATAAAGAACATTAATTAAAGAACATGTTTATTTTTGATGTCATGTTTATTTTTGGTATCATTAGTTTTGTTTTACAATTGGTATCAAACAAGAGTTTTTGTTTTGAATATGTATTTGTTTTATTTAATTGGTTTCAAGAACATGTTTTAGAAATTATGTGTTTTATGCATGTTGATGCATACATGTTTATGAATATTCATTGAATATATCTATTGTTTTGTTATGCATGAGTTAAGGGGGAGCTTCTTTGAAGCTTAACTTTAATCCATGCATATATAACTCCATGAGTTTTGTCATCATCAAAAAGGGGGAGATTGTTGGCCCAAAGGCCTTCCACTCTAGTTTTGATGATGATTAACTCATGTAGTTATGTGTACTAATTATCTTGTGATTTTAGTTTCAGATCATTAATCAAGATATTAGTTGGTGATTAGCTTCTACAAGATAGTTTGGAAGCTTTCACATGGTGATTCAAGAGCCCGGGCGTCAAAGATGATATCTAGCACTCATTGGAGTCAAGCTCGGTGAATCACAAAGAGTTTTGGATCGAGTCGGCTTGGAGATTGCGCTCTACAAGAAGACATCGGTACCTAGTTTAGTTTTGTGTTTAGATCCAAATTGTAAAGATTATAATAGTATGATATGCTCAAGTTCACAACACTCACGTTTCATGCTTTGGTTTTCGGTTTGATAGGTTTAACCGATCTTGGTTTTCATGAATAGATTGATCAAAATAAGTTTACATGGTTTAATGTATATTAGATTTGTTCTATATACATGCATGCTTCAACTACCTAGACAAACTTAGTTTGATATACCTATTCATGTGTTTTAGGTTTTGTATTTAACAAAACATATTTTTGGAATTAATGACAAAAACATGGATATATATATGTTTCATGCATATTGGTTTTCTACCCATATGCATCATGCCTAAATGTTGTTTAATATCATGTTTTTGTATTTGGATGAGTTTTGGACAAAATGTATTTCTATTCAAAAATCAAAGTTTGATAAATACAAGATTTGGTTTTTGGTAAAAATGATAAGACACAAAAATAGTTATATTGATTGATATTTGAGCTAAACCTTTTATCACATGTTTATGTATCAATGCAAAATGATAAAACTATTTTTGGAGATTTTTACAAGACTTAAGAGAATTTTTAGAAAAATGTTTAACTATTTTTCTGACCCAGTTTCTGACCCAGAACTGTGCTGACAGGCCATTCTGGTCGACCGGGCGGTCGACCGACGTGCACAGACCTGTGCACGTCTGCTGGCACAGTGGGCCGGTCGGTCGACCGGACCAGAGAGCCTTGCTCTCCGTATCTGGGCGGTCGACCGGACGGTCGACCGTAAAGAGAGTCCTGCTCTCTGTATCTGGGACGGTCGACCGCCAGGTCGACCGGTTGCTGCCAGCGGTCAAAATATGACCGTTGGCCGGTCGACCGGCAGTTCATTTTTGGCAGGATCTGCTGCCAACGGCTATAATTTTCTAGGGGCTATAAATACCCCCATTAATGGCCAGTTTTCACCAAGAATTTTTGGACGAATTTTCTGAGCTTTCTCTAGTGTTTTCACAACAATCAAAAGAAGTTTTTGGGCTTTAATTGAACAATCTATTTGGTGTTTTTGCTAGGGTTTGGAAAATCAAAGAAAAGGGTTTTTGGGAAAAGAATTTGATTAAACTTCTTCATCTTGGTTTCTAGTTTTTCCCAAGGATTTTCTTTGAGTTTTGATTTCCATTCCTTTGGTTTTCTCCACACTTGAGCAACATCTACTATCTCATTCTATAGGATCCTTGTGTGGGAAAGAAATTGTTTGTGGTTATTGTTTAGACCACCAAGTTGTAAACCCTTCATTTGCTTGGCTTTGTGCCTTTCCCTCATTGTGTTGAGGAGGTTGTGCAAGTGGGTTGTATCCCTCAAGTTGTGAGGTGATCCTTGTGTTGCTTTGTGATAATCCCTCAAGTTGTGAGGTGATTGTTTGTTGGCTTGGAGTTGTGCCTCAAGGAGGAGGTTGTGTTTGTAAGGAGAGGAGTTGGGTACTCCTTGTAATTGTTATTGCCCCAAATCCTCGGTGGAGGTTCCCTTTGTGGGAGTCCTTTGTGGACAAGCTAGTGGAGTTGAAATCCTTCTGTGTGAAGGCGGGGATGTAGAGCTGGGTGCTCGAACCTCGAAACATATCTTGTTGTTTGCGCTTGATCCCTTGACTCTTACTCTATCTCTCTCTCTTTACTTTTGTGCCTTGCATCATTTCACATTGTTCATTCATACTTATATGCTTGGCTTGGTTGTGTGCATCACTTGTTGACTGCATCTTGTGTTATTGCAATTAGTTTTTAAATTTCGCATTTAGTTCACTAGATTAGCATTATCACCTATTCACCCCCCTCTAGGTGATTTCAATTGGTGTCAGAGCCTACGCTCCTGATATTTAGGTTTAACCACCTAGGAGTGAGATCTTGGTTTGCTAATCTTCATTTGCATTTTTTTTTGCACACATTTAGTTTGCACTCATGGATAGCCCTCCTTTGTTTGATTTTTCTAGATATGATTTTTGGAAGGCCAAGATGAGTAGTCATTTAAAAAGCCTAGGACATCTAGTTTATCAAGCCTCTACTCAAGAATCCTACCCAAATAGTAGCAAGCATAAAAAGGCAAATGCATTAGCACTTAAGACACTTAGAGCATCTCTTAATGAAGATCTTCTACATGTGTTTGATCATTATGATTCGGCTTTTGCAGTTTGGAGCATATTGACTTCTCCCGAGCTTCCAAGGATTATCAACAAGTTGAGGAGATCTAGGAGAGACAAGTCCGACGAGCATTGCCTCATGGTCCAAGGGAAAGACTCCCTTGAGGTACAATCGGATTCTCAACTAGATGATAGCTCTAGTTCATATTGCTATGGATGCTTAGAAGTTCAAAATTTAAATGTAGAACTTGCCACAAAGCTTGAAAAATTCTTAGAAAAACATGAACTTTTGAAAAAGAAGAACCTTGATTTAAAAGAAGAAATGAAGGATTTATGCTCAACTTTTGAATCGGTTTTGCAAGAGAAGGAAGAGATTACTAGTGAACGTGACTCACTAAGATCTCAACTAGACCTTGCCCTAAAAGAGATTGATGTTTTGAAAAACAAAAATGATTGTGATGATGTTGTGAAAAACAATGAGTTTTTATGTTCAAAATTGGATTTTGTTTTAAAAGAAAACCTTGTTTTGAAAAATGAAATTGATTTCATTACAAAAGAATTGGATTTAGTTTTAAATAAAAATAAATCTTTGCAAAATGATTTAGATTCTCATGTTTGCCATGCTAGTGTAGCTTCTTCTTCTAGCACTCCTATTGCATGCTCCACTTTATCTTCTAGTATTGAAAATGATATAAATGTTTTGAAGAAAAGTGTTGATTGTTTGGGCTCCACTTTGAGCCAATGTGCTTTGGATCATACACGCTTGGAATCCTTGGTTCGTAAGAAACAAGTTCCATCTTTGCATGCACACCCTCCACGGCATACACATGCTTCCCACGGTCACCACCATCACACATTGTATGCTCATGTGTACACTTGTACACATTATGGTCGTAAGGGCCACCTTGCTAGATTTTGTTATGATCGCATTTATGATGAAAATTTAGCAACTAATTTTGTTTGGGTTAGGAATGATACTAACCCCCGTGAACCCAAAAGAAAATGGGTACCAAAGACCACCCCTTTGATTTTTGATGTAGGTGTGGGCTCTCGCATAACGTGAGAGTATTGGTGCCTTAAAGTGGATGCCTTCCGTGCTTAAAGAAAACAATTTGGATGCATCACTTTCAAGGAGAGTTTAGTGGAGAGGACCACCACTTGTTTGGAGAACTAGAGAGGTGCCTTCATTGGTTTTGGTATCAATCTCTAAACTTCCGTTTATATTTGCATGCTTTTCATGTTCATCGTTTATAGCATGTCTTGTTTTATATTCATTATGCTTATGCCATGATTAGATTAGTGACATACTTATTAGTTATTTGAGACACCATGCTTTAAATGGATTTATATCTATGAGTTCTCACTTTGTTTTTAACTAATATGTATGCTTTAGATCTAATGCACATGCATATACATAATGATCATATGGATGTTCATGATTCTTGTTTTGATATTTCATGTTTTTTTTGGATGATTATAGATTATTATGTTTAATGCCATATTTATTAGACCATTGACATGCATGTATAGCTTTTGAGATCACCCTTATTTATAAGGACCCATATTTTGTGTTCTCACATATGTTTAGCTATTATGTATATCATAATTCTAATAGCATGTGGATTTACATTATGATCGTTTTTATGTTTATCATATTGATTTATCTCCCGTTTTATGCTACATGATTTGATTACTTGTTTAGATGTTAGTTTCATTAAAACTAGGATTTATACTTGTACATGTAGTGGGCCACAAATAAATCTTTATATATGTTTGTGCTTGGATGCCTATTTGTACCCATTAGATGTTCTAGTATAGTCTAGTTTTGATGATTCATGCATTCTAACTTGTATTCCCCATTTTGGATATGTTTTTATGATCATGTGTTTTCACTTCATGTATATGTCTATTTTGCCAAACCGATATACATGTATACCCCTTGAGTCATTTGCTTTTCATGCAAATCTTGATATATGGACTCAAATTGTGTTTAGGGATGTGTATGTATACTTCTTGTGTTGACAAAACATACATATGCCTTGAAGTATAAATTGTTTTAATGAAAATTTTGGTGTTCATGTTTTCAAGAATTTAAATTGAGCTCAATTGAATATTTTCATGATGATTGTGTGTTTCACATTACACTTGTTCACTCACTTTATTTTGTTTCTCATGATTGTGTTTTCATGAGTATGATATGGCTTTATGGACTTTGAGTATTTAGTGCCATGTGATTTACATGTGTTTCATGAAAAATATTTTGTTTTATTCCTTGCTTGAAGGATTTCGTACTAGTTTACTATTTTTTTAATTAACTAGTTCGCATCTTCAATTGGTAGAGTTTTTCAAACATTCTATATTTTCAAAACCTATTTTTGAAAACCCTACCTTTATGGGCGGTTGGATGGGAGACCATGCTCATGTATGCTTTATAGTGAAAATCATTTTAAACTTGAACATGTGTTGAGAGGATAGGTAATATGAGATATACATTTGATATTATTGTTGTTTCAATTGGTATCATTGGATTCTTTCAATTGGTATCAATATTGACTTTTCTTGTATACTGATATTTTTGTATGTATGTATGCTTTCTTTTCAAATAATATCAATTTCGATTGGTATTCATTTTTCATACATATATGTGTTTTATTTGTGCTTCCTATATTCCTATATTGTCAAGCACAAAATTTGTTTATGCTAAAGCTTGAGTTTCAACTTTGTTTCAATTGATTAGTTTTCAATTGGTATCCATATACAAGCTTTATCATAGTTTTAATTGGTATTTCATAAAGGGGGAGAAATTCTTGTATTTCATCTTTCAATTGGTATTTTGTATTCCACTCCCATACTTTATGATAGAAAATGATTAACAAAAAATCTTTAATTTTAATAATTTCAATTTGGTATCATTTGTTTTAAAGAATAATAATTTCAATTGGTATCAAGATTGTTTTATTACAATTGGTATGTTATTTGTTAACTTATCAATTGGTATCAAGATTTATGTTTAGGAATTCAAAATTTATAATGTTTAATTTCAATTGGTATCAATATGCATTTCATTGACATATTTTTAATTGGTATCATATTGATTTGACCCCTTATTGACATTATTTTGTTTTAGACAAAAAGGGGTAGAACATTTTGTTTTGTTTTATTTCATCCCTTTATTGATTCTTTGTTTTGAACAAAAAGGGGAGAAGAATATGTTTCTATTGTTTTGTTTTTAACCCCTTTGTTGACGATTGACAAAAAGGGGGAGAAGAATTTGGAGTTTATGCATGATTTGTATATGCATGTTTTTAACCCCTTTGTTGTTTTTAAACCCTTTGTTGATGACCCCTTATTGACATTAATTAAAGAACATGTTTATTTTTGATGTCATGTTTATTTTTGGTATCATTAGTTTTGTTTTACAATTGGTATCAAACAAGAGTTTTTGTTTTGAATATGTATTTGTTTTATTTAATTGGTTTCAAGAACATGTTTTAGAAATTTATCTGTTTTATGCATGTTGATGCATACATGTTTATGAATATTCATTGAATATATCTATTGTTTTTGTTATGCATGAGTTAAGGGGGAGCTTCTTTGAAGATTAACTTTAATCCATGCATATATAACTCCATGAGTTTTGTCATCATCAAAAAGGGGGAGATTGTTGGCCCAAAGGCCTTCCACTCTAGTTTTGATGATGATTAACTCATGTAGTTATGTGTACTAATTATCTTGTGATTTTAGTTTCAGATCATTAATCAAGATATTAGTTGGTGATTAGCTTCTACAAGATAGTTTGGAAGCTTTCACATGGTGATTCAAGAGCCCGGGCGTCAAAGATGATATCTAGCACTCATTGGAGTCAAGCTCGGTGAATCACAAAGAGTTTTGGATCGAGTCGGCTTGGAGATTGCGCTCTACAAGAAGACATCGGTACCTAATTTAGTTTTGTGTTTAGATCCAAATTGTAAAGATTATAATAGTATGATATGCTCAAGTTCACAACACTCACGTTTCATGCTTTGGTTTTCGGTTTGATAGGTTTAACCGATCTTGGTTTTCATGAATAGATTGATCAAAATAAGTTTACATGGTTTAATGTATATTAGATTTGTTCTATATACATGCATGCTTCAACTACCTAGACAAACTTAGTTTGATATACCTATTCATGTGTTTTAGGTTTTGTATTTTAACAAAACATATTTTTGGAATTAATGACAAAAACATGGATATATATATATATGTTTCATGCATATTGGTTTTCTACCCATATGCATCATGCCTAAATGTTGTTTAATATCATGTTTTTGTATTTGGATGAGTTTTGGACAAAATGTATTTTCTATTCAAAAATCAAAGTTTGATAAATACAAGATTTGGTTTTTGGTAAAAATGATAAGACACAAAAATAGTTCATATTGATTGATATTTGAGCTAAACCTTTTATCACATGTTTATGTATCAATGCAAAATGATAAAACTATTTTTGGAGATTTTTACAAGACTTAAGAGAATTTTTAGAAAAATGTTTAACTATTTTTCTAACCCAGTTTTTGACCCAGAACTGTGCTGACAGGCCATTCCGGTCGACCGGGCGGTCGACCGACGTGCACAGACCTGTGCACGTCTGCTGGCACAGTGGGCCGGTCGGTCGACCGGACCAGAGAGCCTTGCTCTCTGTATCTGGGCGGTCGACCGGACGGTCGACCGTAAAGAGAGTCCTGCTCTCTGTATCTAGGACGGTCGACCGCCAGGTCGACCGGTTGCTGCCAGCGGTCAAAATATGACCGTTGGCCGGTCGACCGCTCGGTCGACCGGCAGTTCATTTTTGGCAGGATCTGCTGCCAACGGCTATAATTTTCTAGGGGCTATAAATACCCCATTAATGGCCAGTTTTCACCAAGAATTTTTGGACGAATTTTCTGAGCTTTCTCTAGTGTTTTCACAGCAATCAAAAGAAGTTTTGGGCTTTAATTGAACAATCTATTTGGTGTTTTTGCTAGGGTTTGGAAAATCAAAGAAAAGGGTTTTTGGGAAAAGAGTTTGATTAAACTTCTTCATCTTGATTTCTAGTTTTTCTCAAGGATTTTCTTTGAGTTTTTGATTTCCATTCCTTTGGTTTTCTCCACACTTGAGCAACATCTACTATCTCATTCTATAGGATCCTTGTGTGGGAAAGAAATTGTTTGTGGTTGTTGTTTAGACCACCAAGTTGTAAACCCTTCATTTGCTTGGCTTTGTGCCTTTCCCTCATTGTGTTGAGGAAGTTGTGCAAGTGGGTTGTATCCCTCAAGTTGTGAGGTGATCCTTGTGTTGCTTTGTGCTAATCCCTCAAGTTGTGAGGTGATTGTTTGTTGGCTTGGAGTTGTGCCTCAAGGAGGAGGTTGTGTTTGTAAGAAGAGGAGTTAGGTACTCCTTGTAATTGTTATTGCCCCAAATCCTCGGTGGAGGTTCCCTTTGTGGAGTCCTTTGTGGACAAGCTAGTGGAGTTGAAATCCTTCTGTGTGAAGGCAGGGATGTAGAGCTGCGTGCTCGAACCTCGAAACATATCTTGTTGTTTGCGCTTGATCCCTTGACTCTTACTCTATCTCTCTCTCTCTCTTTACTTTTGTGCCTTGCATCATTTCACATTGTTCATTCATACTTATATGCTTGGCTTGGTGTGTGCATCACTTGTTGCTTGCATCTTGTGTTATTGCAATTAGTTTTTAAATTCCGCATTTAGTTCACTAGATTAGCTTTATCACCTATTCACCCCCCTCTAGGTGATTTCACAATCATGAATAATAAACTCAGGCTGCACTGAGTTCTTGATCGAGACGCGGCTCTTAGCTGTTTGGTAGGGACGCGGATCTGGCTCAAGAGAGGCGTGATTCTGAGACGCGAACTTGCGTTTTTGATAAAGGGGACGTGGCCTTCAGGCTTATGAAAGGACGCGGATTCATGGACACGGCCCTTAAGTCTGTCAGAATGCGGACTTCAGGACGCAGCCCTCAAGTCTTATGACTAAACACGAACTTCAGGAAATAACTCTGAATTGTTATGGAGCATGGTCCTGGTTTAGTGAGGAGACACACTTTTGGATCACTGAGATGACGTGATTCTTGATCGCTTAGGGAGACGCGGCTGTGCTTCTTTTAAGAAAGGACGTAGCCTTTAACTCCGTATAAGAACGCGGACTTTAGGACGCGACCTTTATTTCCTGTAAATAGACGCGAACTTCAGGATGCAGCTTTCAAGGCGTCACATGCAATCCGTCTTAAAGATCTTGTTGGATCTTTTAATGCCAAGTCGGCCTTGACGATTTGGGACTTGTGTCATTTGATGTTTCCCGAAGTGGCAATCCTCGTGTCAGCTCCTTATTAGACTTGATACTCGTGCAGGTATTTAAAGCCGATGGCTTTGATTTTTATGCCATTAATTACTGGCCTTATGGCTTGCCTATAAATAGGCCTCACCCCCTTAACAGTCGATTATTTAGATTGTTTCCCTTTGGGAGCATGCACTCTGAAGGTCTTCGTCTTAATTTGTCTATCTTCCCTTTAAGGGGATGTGTTCCAATGAACAGAAAGAACTCAAAGCTTCCATGCTTTCCTTTAATCTTCTCCGAAGATTATCACTATCAAGTAATTTCAAGATCAAAAAGCATCGCTTTAAGTGCTTTTATGGCCGCGCTTTGATGAATAAAGTCCAACTTCTAGAGAATTCTTCCCGGGTAGGAACTATTGTTGCCATGAAATACTCAGTCCCATTGAGTTTCTGTTTTCCTGTCCATTGAAGAAATTCGATCTCTTAATCTTCTCTTGAAATCTGATTGATGCGCCCGTGTTTGGTAGTCGCGTCTTTCAGACTTCCCGATGAAGTGCGAGCTGACTGACTTTAAACTCTAAATCACAAGGCCTTTGAACGCGAGTGTGATAAACTCTGTGTTTGGATCTTGAAACGCGAGCTTTGTACATGAAGCTCGCGTTTTGAGGTTCTTGACTAGAGAATTCTAGCTCTTTTGAGGCCTCTGGACTTGGATGTGGCGACCCCTGAATCTCAAACGGGGGTGTGGCGAACTCTGCGTCTGGGTTACCTCGCGTCTTATATCTCGGACGCAGGTCTAAAACTAGACGCGTTCGGATCCGTACTCTCTGCACTGGTCAACTCCGCGTCTAAAGTTCATAACTTCAGTCTCGTGTCTGCTCTTCAGTTTTTTTTGTTCCTGCCTTAGTAGAATTTAACCTTTTAGTTTTTTACTTCTTGCAGGTTCTGGCAGCCTCAGTTAGTCTTCTGCATCTTCGCTGGGCTCATGGGAGAATATTTTGACCAACCAGCTTGTTCGATTGGCGAGCACTCGGGGAGTCAAAGCTCCTGTTCATGGGCAGGGAGGCTTCGCGCAGTTACCGATACCCGTCAAGGTTTTATTGGACATGACGCACCAGTAACGTCCCGGGTTTGTCATGGTCACAGTGGGTATGGTGGTGGGTATGGTACCCTTGCAGGTCACGGAAAAAGAGGACGTTACTAGTAAGGTCTCGAATCCTCCCTTCACCAATCTTACCCCAGAAGTGACATCGACGAAAAACCCATGCTCGTTGGATGACTTTCTGGTGGTGGAGATGCTCATTAAGCGAAGGATTACGGCCCGCACCAGTTGGTCAGGTGGAATCAGAATACTCCCCTGCATTTCGACCTCGAGAAACACCATTGTTCTCGGTTAGCGATGAGCTTCTTTAATGTTACATCATGCATCATGATGTGACCAGCATCCGATCGTCTCAACACTGATATAATCCAGTGGAGGAAAAGATGAACCTTTCTTCGGCGTTCCTCCCAAACATCATGGATCTGGAGTGGTGTAAATGTTTTAAAGAGTGAGTGAGACCTTTCACTGGGCGAGAGGAACTTCTTTGTACTCCTTTGTTATAACACTCAATCTTATTGTATAAGAGAGCGTCTTGTATCACTTTCATATGTTTGAATATCAATAAAAGTGACACTTTTTCTTGTCTTCTTATATTGTCTTGGATTCCTTTCTGTATTGAAAATCAGACAAATAGAAGTAGGGACTCTTGACTTACTAGAAATGCGATAATTAACTTAACAAGTCAAAGTTGGGAAAAATTTCATTTCAGAAATTTAAGATTACTGTCAGAGGTGTGATATTAACTTGACAGGAATGTGAGCTAGAGGTGTGATATTAACTTGACTCAACGGGAATTTCAGCTTCATTTGGGAAGACTGAAAATATCACTGTCATAGGTGTAATGTTAAACTTGACAGTGAAGGTAATGCTAGAGGTATAATTTTGAACTTGACATTAGTCATCTCAAATTCAATAGGAAAGTTCGAGGGAAAGTCATTGTCATAGGTGTATTGTTGAACTTAACAATGAACTGGACGCTAGAGGTGTGATGTTAAACTTAGCATCGCTCATCTCAGCTTCGATATGGAAGCCTGAAGAAAAGTGACTGTCAGAGATTTAATATGAACTTGGCAGCAACTTAATCACTGTTAGAGGTGTAGTATTAAACTTAACAGTAATTTGTCAGAGGTGTATTGTTAACATGACAGTAATTGACTTGCGATATGAGCAGTTTTGAGAACTTGTCATTCTATTGATGAGAATTGACAAGTGGAATTTGGAATGTCAGAGGTGTAATTTTGAACTTGACAAGAATTGGTTTACGATAGGAGCGATTTTGAGGACTTGCCATTCTATTGATGAGAATTGACAAGTGAAGTTTGGAATGTCGGAGGTGTAGTGTTAACTTGATAAATTTGAAGACTTGTGACTCCATATAGAGGAGAGACAAATGAAGTTTGTACTCGCTAGGGAGTATTGAAAATTTTCATTGTCAGAGGTGTGCTGTTAACATAGCAATGATTGCATTTGTGGACCTACCACTCTATGGAAGAGAATTGGTAGGGGATTTTGGTGGCAAATGAAATGAATTATCAGAGGTGTAATATGAACGTGACAATCATTGATTTCGTAGGGACATGGGAAATTCACCGTTAGAGGTGTGATATTAACATAACAGCGAGAATTTTTAATGAGTTTTGTTGTCAGAGGTTTAATATTAACCTGACAGAATCCACTAGGGATCGGGAAATCTGACTTGTCAGAGGTTTACTGTTAACATGACAAGTCCCAGCTCATTTTGTTGGAGAAATAAATACAGGTATTTTTGTGGCCCTACTATTCTGTGGGTGAGAATTGGTAGGAGATTTTGGAGGAGAGGATGAGACTAAGTCCCTTAGAATTTTTAACAAACCCTCAGCTATCAACAGATTTGGTGTGTCTTTACCAACTACTGTTTGAGTTGGGCTAACCATGCTATTCCCCTCAGCATGATGAGTTGTCGAAGACTTAAGTTGGACTTAAAAGCCAACATTTTTCTCTATCCTTAGCCGTCGGAGGCGTCGAATGTCAATAGAAGAGTAACTAAGCTAAAACCGATGTTTTGCATTTTGTTTCTTCCTCAATTTTTACATCATACATCATGATGCAACCAGCGCTTGATCAGCTTGACACTGATCGACCGTGATGTGATCCAGTGAAGGAAAGAAGCTCTTCTTGGATTTGGAGTTTTGATCAAAGGTGTAGTATTAACCTGATCAGGAGAAGAATGCTATCAAGGATAGTATTTCTTCAAGAATTTGCTGTTGATTGGCATCATGAGCGTATCACCGTTTGAGGTATAAGGCGATATGCTTCATTCGAGTAGACCGACTCTACTACAAATGGTCCTTCCCATTTGGGCTGGAATTTTCCTTTGGTCTTATGCGTCATCACCATAAGTCTTCTGACGGCTAAGACGAGGTCGCCTTTCTTGAAAGTTCGCTCCTTGAATTTCTTATTGAAGGCTCTGGTAATTCGAGCTTGATATAGCCTGATTTGTTGTTGAGCTTGCAGGCGTCTATCATTCAAAGCCTCCAGCTCTTGGAGTCGCAGTCGATGCTTCTCCTCATTTGTCATCTCTGCCGTCAGGCAGCGCGTAAAGATGGGATTTGGATTTCCAGTGGGAGTACAGCCTCGCACCCATATACCAAGGAGATGGTGTAGCTTCATTGGGGTTCGAACCGTCGTGCGATTGTTGACACTTAAAAAAGACAAGATTCTCATTGGTCCGAACGATGTCTAAACTTGTTGACATTTACAAAAAACAAGGGACAGACGAGCTGAAGACCAGTTTTCACCCATCTCCAAGGGACAAGGAAGCGGTTTGGACTCCACTAATCCAGCAAGCAGAACAGTGAACCCGGATTGTTTCTAAACAGACCTCAGCAGGTCTAAGATGCTAGCATTTAGCATTACATTAGCCCAAGGAGATAGCCTCGATTGAGAGGCTAGCATCATCCAGAGCATCGCCAGGAAGCTAACTGATAGCTTCGCCGAAAAGCCTCTTTTCAGGATTTCGCTAAGGATTGCCTCTAGCTCCGCTATGAGCTTCAAAGCGGGCAGCTCCGATATCAGCCTGATATGGTCAACCTTTGACCAATCAAATCTCCTGATGAGATTGGATTCAAACAAATCAAATCCAATCAGGATTCAAATATGGCGAGTGATTGCCGCAATCTCTTGACTCTCTTGAAACGAGTAAGAGAATCAGAGAAAATCCTCCAACGAGATGGAAAGGATCAAAACAAATCGGAAAGATCAACCGACTTGCCATTTCCTAGCTCCGCAGAAGCTATCCTAGCCTCGCAGCAAGGCTACTTTCTAAATTCAAACAGATTCGGTTCAATCTGTTTCCATATCTTCAAAGGGGACGATTATACCCTTGCTTTCCCTATAAATAGCCCATCAAGGGTACAGGGACAGAGAGATTAGATCGGGAGAGACTTCAAAGAAAAAAAGAGAGGACTCCACAAGCAGAGGCTTCTTTACAACGCACCGTGCGTTCTCGAATTCAGAGACTCTTTAGAGAAATACTTCTCTCTTTCAGGGTGGTGATACCCTAACAACCTCTTTTCCTCAAGGAATCTCCGGAACCAGGCGAGAAGGAATTCCTCACAGAAGGCGGTTTTGAGAAGTAGCAAGAGGGTTCTACCAACCTTCTATTCTCTGATTCCCGGAACAGGCGAGAAGGGAATCTCATCGCTCGCATCGTCAAAGGGACAAAGTGGTCGCGCGCTGACCAGACTCCTATCGGCACACTTCTCCAGAATCTCTGAGGAGATCTACTTGTAATCTTTTTTAAGAATACTTGTAATTTAGCTCCTCAAACTCTTTTTTGTAAGTTTTTCTCCTTTGCAAACATAATGGAAAACAAGATGGCGACTCCGCTGGGGACTGTATTCTCCTCTGCTGAGAATCAAGTGTCGCAATGCGACGAACAGACCCTCGGGTCTATCTCTGAATTCAGAAAAGCCGGTGCAGCCAGATCTTCTCTGGCTAAATCTTCAAGCAAAGTCTCTGCGAAGACGGAAAAGGTTCTCTACAAACCTGCCGCAGTTCTCTGGCGCAACAAGGAAACATGCCCGCAGCCCAGATCCTGCACTTTTGAGAACCTGGTTATCCAGATCGATCAAGGAAGATTTGAAGAAGTCCTCTCTGGGGGTGGCCTGACGCTTCGAGCACGAAAGCACAGGAAGGTCTTCATGACCAAGGTTTTAGATCAGAAACCAGAGGCGGAATTTTGCCAGCACCCCACAGCCCCGCTTGTGGCTATTCAGGTTCCCTGCGAACCTAGAAGACCCCTGTCAAGGCTGATATGGAAGCCTAAACAGGAGTCTTCAACCAAAGCTCCCGGTATAGTCATGCCGAGACTGCGCCTCTCCCGCGAAGAAAAGGGTAAGATGCCCATCTGCCCTGACGACGCTGCCAGCCATGAAGTCACGACGGCAATCATACCGTCACCTGAATCAAGGGCAGCAAAGCCTTTTGTCAGCCTCGCTTCCACAAGCGAAGCTATTGTACCACAACGAATTCACTGGGTTCGCGGCCGCAAGGCTAAGACCGCAGTGTTATCTGAGGTTGATCCCCTTCGCAGCAGAATAGCGGGCAAAGCACCACAGCGTGCTCCGCTCCCCAATTCATCAGGCACTAAGCTCGCACCCGTCGGTGAAGCTAGCTCAAAAGTACTATTCAGTACTAATCCCTTCTGTAGGGATAAGAAGAACGGAGCATCATCCCTTGTACGCTCCAGAAAGGCCTCTCCATGGGTTTGTTCAGGCTCTGTTGAGCCTAACCTGCGACAATTCTTGACAAACAAGCGGGAATTGGAGTCTCTCCAAACCACTTCCCCTTGTTGTCAAAGAGGATGCCGACTTGTGACAATCCATTCAGCCCGCTGTCGGCAATATCTGATCAAGGCTGCATCTCCGCACCGTCAATCGATGTTTGATCGGTTGTCCACACATGCCACAGAGAAGCATCATGAAAGGAGCACTTCGCGAGGCCCAGCCTTCACGTCCGTCAACATGACCGGAAGAGGACGAGAGCGACACAGGGAAGGTCATACATCTGATGATACCCCTTTCGGCTCCCCAGATCCAGATTATAGCCCGGGCTTGGGTGAAGTCTTGGTGCAAGAAGAAGGTGTTTTCCGAAACACCAGATCCAGGGTGGCGATACCCTATAATTATGAGCAGCCTTCCTCCTCGACGGTCTCAACCGTGCCACAGCCCAGGTGGTCACCCCAATCATCCGATGGAGAAGATGAAGACAGCGGGTATGCCTCTTCAGCAACAATCAGTTCTGTGCGAACGGACAAAGCATCGGTCAATATGACCGATAACGCCAATGATGACCTTCGTCGGCGTTTGGAAGCTCAAGAGCAAACCTCCAGGACCCAGCAGGAAGCCCTGGACAATATTCAACAGATGCTTGCCTAACTCCTCAGCAATCGGGGCGGCGATGATACCGGAAGCCACCACGATGAGGAGGGACACTTTAGCAATGATCCGAAATCCAAGGGAGGTTCTTCCCTAGATGCTGAAGTCCTTAAAGGCCTTCAAGCTCAAATTTCATCCCTGACTCAGAAGGATGAATTGAAAAAAGTGGGGGTAGTCCGTCCTTACCCACTGGAATGGGATTCAGTGCCATATCCGCCAAAGTTCAAACCACCAACGTTGCATACGTATGATGGTAAGAGCTCGCCCAATCAGCACATCTACTATTTCCGGTCCCAGACCGGTAATGTTCTAAACAACGACGCCATCATGGCTAGGTTGTTCATCGGCACCTTGAAAGGGGTGGCATTCGACTGGTTCCGAAGCCTTCCTCAGGGCTCTATCAATTCCTGGGTCGACCTGGAAACTCGGTTCCTCTCTCGTTTCTATGAGGATGACACCGAAGTGACCATGGACAAGCTCCTTTCCACTGTGCAGAGGAAAGGCGAATCTGTCCGTGAATACATTGAGCGGTTCAGAAATCTATCTCTGATGTGCCCAGCAGGGATGCCTTTACCCATGCTTTTACAAACATGTAGACACAACTTCTTGGATCAAGTAGAAGTCCGCATGGGGGCTGTCAAAGCCCATACTTGGAAGGAATTAGTCGAACAAGCTGAGATAGCCGAGAAGTCGGCTAAAAAGTTCGAGCCATCCGCCCCTAGAAGCAAATGGGGCGCGAACAACAAAGGACGCAGCGATCTCCCGCAGTCTTCCCAAGCTAAAGGGAAGGAAATTATGTCCGTCGAGCTGACCGGGGACATGCAGTCAAAGGCCAAGAAGAGCAGCTTCAACAATCAGGAGCCCAAGTTCCCTCCTAAACAGTACTCCTTCAGAGACGACCAGGTGGTCACGATATTCCATCTGCTCCACAAAGGGAATAAGATGAAGTTGCCAGATGCTCGACGCCCTGATGAGATAGGGCGCACAAATGATCCCAATAACTGTCTCTACCATAGGATGGTTCACCATTTTACTGACAAGTGCTATGTCCTTAAAGACCGGATACAAGCCCTGATTGATGCCGGCGTCCTCACACTGAAGACGGAGCAGAAGAAAGTCACTGCCAATATGGTGACTCTCGAGTTCGGCAGCACCCAGAAGGTCACAGTTCCTGACGGGACCTATCCAGCCCCGGCGCCGCGGTTGGAAGTCAAGCATCCTCCAGCCATGACTCAATACAACAAGGGTCTCGTCCCTTTGACATTGGAGACGGGGGAAGTTATGTGGATACACCCTGACCTCGTCCAAGACGTACAGCGGACGTCGAAGGACTCCAGCAAAAAGGCAAGTCCTGCAATGTCATCTCTGTCCTGCCAGATGATGGTAATCTTACTTCGGCTTCCCTCAGCGATTCAGAGGGAGAGAAGCATGCCTGTACAGTGCAGGCAGATGCGCCCCAACAGACGGGCACCGGTCTGGAAAGTCATATCAAAGGCAGTATGACAAGCCTACTGACGAGATACAGCAGCAAACGACGTCAGTACCAATGCCGGCATCCACTCCAATCCCAGCCAAGGGAAAGGAAAAGCCTAAGGAGGTGCGGTTCGACCATGTGTTAAAGAAACCGCCAAGCCAAGGGCTGGACACACCCTTTCGCTTTGATATATTGGCCCACTTAGCCAATATCCCGGCTCGTATCACAATACACGAGCTTCTTCGTCTCTCTAAAGAGACAAGAGAGGCACTCAGAGATGCGCTGGCCAACTCGGAGTCCTTTCTGACATGCATGCCCGAGGTTCCTGGCGTTGAGATGCGGCCTTCCTGCTCAGAGTGTCATCACGCGCAATCCAAGGTGCCTGCTATTACCTTTACGGTGGAAGATATGCTTCTCAAAGACAACAAGCATGATCGACCTCTGTACTATACCGGATATATCGGTTCAACATGCATTGAAAGAGTACAAGTCGATCCGGGGTCTGCACTCAGCATCATCCCCAAAAGGCTCCTCTATTTCCTCGGCATACCATTGTACAGGTTGTCCGCAACCACCACTACAATATACGGTTTCAATGCCGGGAGCAGTCATCCACTTGGGAAGATTCGGCTCCGCTGCAGAATCGGAAGCCTGAAGTCAGAGGTGACATGCTATGTCATCGATGCGGACACATCATACAACCTGCTACTGGGACGACCATGGATCCATGCCAACTGGATCGTTCCTTCCACTCTCCATCAGTGCTTCAAATATGTTGAAGATGATGCGACAGTACGAACTGTCTTCGCTGAGAAGCAACCCTTCAAGGGGGTGGAAAACTACTTCACTGATGCTCTCCTATATCAAGAGGCTAGTGGAACGCCGGGAGAACTATTGCCAGACGATGATGAAAGTGGCAATGAGGCGGATTCGGAATCCGAAACGAGCATGCCAGCCATTCTGATTGGCGAGCCAATTGTAGCATGCTTTAATGATCCCCGATGTAAGATCCCTCCTGAAGAGGAAGGCGAATGGATAATTAATGATAATATTTCTTTTGATTATCCTGCGAGCATCGAGTCGATTAAATCCATAATGGATGGCTCTCTTCATATGCCCGTACATAAGCCGAGTGTGGCTAGCACATCTGTGGAAGCCGTAGAAGGGGCCACGCTGGTAGTCCCTCCGTCCAAGCAAGGCCAGGCGACGATAATCTTCGGCAGAGCCCGGCCAGGAAGATTCTCAACTACAGACTCAAGCTCAGAGTCGGATGCTCCACAGTTCTTTCATTACGCGCCATCAGCGCGCCATATTATGAAGAAGATGGGTTACAACCTGAAGCAGGGAGCGGGCCTAAACTTCGGAAAAGGAAGACGCAGCTTGATGCGTAACTCCGTCCCAAGAGGGAAACCTGCAAATTACTATGATAGTACACGCAGGGGGTTAGGGTATGTCACACCCACATCATCAACAACAGTTCAGGTCAAAGGCGATGGATCGATTCCATCACAGTCGGCCTCATCCTCCGAATGGGATTCTGATGTCAGCATAGGAGGGATATTCGAAAGCCTCATGACTTCAAGCAGTCAGTTGGAACCCGCAGAGGTTGCCGATGAGGAATCATGGGCCCAGCAATTGAGCCTTCAATGGGAAAAGCGGTTTGAGCTGTGCGAGCCACCTACCGAAGACAAGGTGATCCAGGTCAACTTGGGCAGTCAAGATCATCCCAAACCGATTTTCATAAGTGAAAGCCTATCACTTATCGAAAAGGAAGAATTGATAATGCTCGTAAAAGAGTATATAGATGTCTTCGCCTGGAGCTATGAAGACATGCCTGGACTTGATCCACAGGTCGCTATGCACCGTCTAAACATCAAGCCCGACGTTAAGCCAGTCAAGCAGCAACAACGTCGGTTCCGCCCAAACATCATGGAGGCTATTGAAGCCGAAGTTCATAAGCTCATTGCTTGTGGCTTCATCCGGGAGGAACAACATCCAGATTGGGTGGCTAACATAGTCCCCGTCCTCAAGAAGAATGGGAAAATACGGATCTGCATCGACTACCATGATCTCAATACGGCCTGTCCCAAAGATGAATTCCCACTGCCAATCACTGATGTCATGATCGACAACACATGCGGGTTCGAAAGGATGTCCTTCATGGACGGCTTCTCAGGGTACAACCAGATCAAGATGTATCCTGATGACGAGAAGCATACTTCTTTCCGAACGCCATTGGGGGTATACTGCTACACTGTAATGCCCTTCGGACTGAAGAACGCCGGAGCAACCTACCAGCGGGCGATGAGCATGATCTTCCGCGACCATCTCCGAAAGACGGTGGAATGCTATGTTGACGACATTGCCGTCAAAAGCCGCAGCAAAGATGAGCATCTTCGCGATCTGAGAACGATGTTCGACATAATGCGGGCTCATCAGCTGAAAATGAACCCGACAAAATCCTTCTTGGGAGTGTCTAGTGGCAAATTCCTTGGGTTTATTGTCACATCAAAAGGAATTCATCTTGACCCAGACAAAGTCAAAGCCATCCAGGACATGCATCCCCCGAGGAACCTCAAAGAGCTCAGAGGCCTACAAGGCAGGTTAGCCTACATCAGAAGATTCATAGCAAATCTTTCGGGCCGTTGCCAGCCCTTTACCCGTCTCATGAAAAAGGGTACTGCCTTCATATGGGACCAAGCCTGTCAAGAAGCTTATGAAGACATTAAGAGGTATCTCACAAAACCTCCGGTCTTAGTGGCCCCTACATCAGGGAAACCATTCTTGCTTTATGTAAAAGCTCTGGACTATTCCCTCGGTGCCCTCCTCGCTCAGAAGGACGACAATGGCCATGAGCAGGCCATTTATTATCTGAGCAGGACTCTCATAGGAGCGGAATCTCGCTACAATCCTATTGAGAAAGAGTGTTTAGCTCTCGTCTTCGCTGTCCAGAAGACACGACATTATTTGGTTGGCCAAACCATACATGTCATCTCCAGGGTGAACCCTTTACGTCTTCTCATGACGAAGCCAGGGTCGCTGAATTCAAGGTTGGCTAAATGGGCACTTCTGCTGTCTCAATACGACATGACCTTTATTCCTCAGAAGGCGGTCAAAGGCCAAGCCCTTGCGGAATTCTTAGCTGCTCATCCAGTTCCGGAACATTCAAAACTTCACGAAGACATCCCTGATGAGGTCTTCGAATCTAATGCAACCTCAGTAGAGGAAGTGTGGCAGATGTTCTTCGACGGAGCATCACGGATGGGCCCCAAAGGCAAGATTATTGCCGGAGTGGGGGTCGTGTTCACCTCCCCACAGGATCATGTCCTTCCCAGAGCATTCTCCTTGACAGAATCATGCTCTAATAATGTAGCGGAATACAATGCTCTGCTCATCGGTCTCCAGCTCGCCCAGGGAATGGGGGTACGCTACCTCGAAGCTTACGGCGATTCAAAGCTGGTCATCAGTCAAGTCAAAGGCGAATATGAAGTCCGCCATGAGGACTTGGTGCCTTACTATCATACAGCCATCGAACTGGCTAGCCTATTTGAAGGCTTCTACATCGGGCATGTGTCTCGATCTCAGAACACCAAGGCGGATGCTCTCGCTGCATTAGCAACAACGCTAGCCTTGCCAGCCGACACCGAGTATCACCTCACAGTCGCAACCCGACATCTTGTATGCTCCAAGCATATTCTAAGGATCCAAGAGGTCCATAATATCTCCGTGGATCTTGAGCCGAGGGATTGGCGCTTCCCTCTCATTGACTACGCTCTGCACGGTCTGCTCCCAGACGACCCCAAAGAAGCGGCGTCCATCAGACGAAGGTCGCTCCGTTTCTACTATGATCCTACTATGAAGACACTCTACCGTCGTTCATATGACGGTGTCCTCCTCCGTTGCCTTTCCCATTCAGAGGCACAGGAAGTGCTTAAAGAAGCACATGATGGTATTTGCGGAGCTCACCAGCCAGGTCCAAAGCTTAAAGACAGGCTGCACAGACTGGGGTACTACTGGCCGACCATGATGGCCGATGCCACCCAATATGCACGAAGGTGTAAGGCATGCCAGGTCCATGCAGACTTCATACACCAACCTTCGGAGTTGCTCCACCCTACTGTTGCTTCATGGCCATTTGAAGCATGGGGAATCGATGTCGTAGGGCCAATCAGTCCCTCTTCGGCAAGAGGTCACCGGTTTATCCTGGCAATAACCGATTACTTCTCAAAATGGGCAGAGGCCACACCGTTGGCCGAAGTTAAAACCTCCAATCTGGTTAGCTTCATCAAACACCATGTCATCCATCGATTTGGTGTCCCCAGGCGGATCATCCACGACAATGGTCCTCAATTCATAAGCCAAGGATTCTATCGGTTCTGCGACAAATACCGAATTCAGAATATGGCTTCAACAGCTTACAATCCTGCCGCCAATGGTTTAGCAGAGGCATTTAACAAGACAATCATCAAGCTGCTCAAGAAGTTTGTCTCCTCGAACAAGCGAGATTGGGACGAAAAGCTCGGTGAATGCCTTTGGGCTTACCGGACTACGGTTCGGACACCGACAGGCAATACGCCTTTCTCCCTAGTATATGGGTGCGAAGCGGTCATCCCATTGGAAATCCAGGTGCCATCATTGCGGGTAGCCTTGACTACTAAGATGACATCAGAAGACAATGATCGCCTGCGTCTTCAAGAGCTCGAAGCCCTGGACGAGAAGCGGCTGCAAGCTCAGCAACACATCGAGCTATATCAGGCTCAGATGTCAAAAGCCTTCAATAAGAAGGTCAAGCAGAGAGTCTTCCAGAAAGGAGACCTGGTCTTAGCCGTCAGACGACCGATGATCATGACACACAAGACCAAAGGCAAATTTCAGCCTAAATGGGAAGGACCGTTTGTGATAGAAACAGTCTATTCAAACGGAGCATACCGCCTTACAACTGCAGATGGCGACCTACTCATGATGCCGATCAATGGCAAATTCTTAAAGAAGTATTATCCTTAATCGAGGATCCTTGTCTTGATCATGTTAACATTACACCTCTGATCGAGATCCGCGCGTCCGAAATGCGCACAAAGAGAGCCTCTCTCTTTCTCCAAGCATACCAAACCTGTTGGTGGCTGGGGGTTTGCTTAAAATCCCAAGGGATCTGCTCCCACTTGATTCCCTCTCCAGAATCACTTACCAATTCTCATCCATAGAATGGTAAGCCCACATATCCCGCTGTTACGTTAACATTAAACCTATGACAGCAGTCCCCTCATTTCTCCTCATGAGAGTGAGACCTGCAAAGTCACTTACCAATTCTCATCCATAGAATGGTAGGACCACACATATTCCGCTGTTACGTTAACATTAAACCTATGACAGTGACTTCCTCGTTTCTCCCCGAGAAGACGAGACCTTTTTCAAATCCAATCCGAATTGTGAAGCTTGGTGGCTTCTCAACCAGTTATGTCATTGCGACCTCTGAACTGGCGGATAGCCAAGTTTCATCTACTATTGAGCTTAGTGGCGTCTCAATTGGTTACGTCATCGCGACCTCTGAACCAGCAGACAGCTAAGTCTCAATCCCGAGTCCTGTTGACATTTACAAAAGACAGGTCTCGATACTCGTTGACATTTACAAAAGACGAGTATCCCCAACCTTGAGCTTGGTGGCGTCTCATCCGTTATGTCATTGCGACCTCTGAACCAGCAGACAGCTAAGTCTCAATTCCGAGCCCTGTTGACATTTACAAAAGACAGGTCTCGATACTCGTTGACATTTACAAAAGACGAGTATCACCAACCTTGAGCTTGGTGGCGTCTCATCCGGTTATGTCATTGCGACCTCTGAACCAGCAGACAGCTAAGTCTCAATTCCGAGCCCTGTTGACATTTACAAAAGACAGGTCTCGATACTTGTCGATATTTACAAAAGACGAGTATCACCTATTTTGAGCTTGGTGGCTTCTCAACCAGTTATGTCATTGCGACCTCTGAACTGGCAGATAGTCAAGTTTCATCTACCATTGAGCTTAGCAGCGTCTCAATTGGTTATGTCATTGCGACCTCTGAACCAGCAGACAGCTAAGTCTCAATCTCGATGCTTGCTGACATTTACAAAAGGCAAGTATCTCCCCTTTTAGCCCCACAATGGGCTAACCTCGAGACTGGCAACATCTCAATTGGTTATGTCATTGCGACCTCTGAACCAACAGACAGTCATGTCTCATTATCCAAACAGCAGAAGTCAAAAGGAAAACTTTCTATTAAAGCCAAAAAGATGGGATACATGGAGGAGCATATACAATGGCCTACAGGCGTATATGGTAAGATCGAATCCGATCCCCGAGCGAAGCTAGCCTCGTTCTCCTGTCATCAGCAGCCTGGGCCAGTGCCTGTGATCTCAGCTCATCCTCATCGAAGTCCACCGCCTGAGCCAGACGAGCCTCGACCTCCGCCAAAGTCGCCCTCTGTGACGACTTCTGCCGTGCCAGTTCCTCACTCCGAGCCCTGAGCTACTTAAGCCGCGCAGTCTCTTCAAGACGCACCGGTGTAGCCTTGGATAAGAGGAGATTTGCTTTCCTGATCATCTCCTCGGCCATTCTAATCTTATCTTCGGCATCAAGAAGAGCACTGGTGGAAGCGTCAATTGCACTCCCAACCTCTACTTGCTCTGTCTCCAAGGACTTCAAGTCAGAGGAGATAGCCTCAGCGGCCTCTTGAGCAGCAAGCCGAGCTTCGCGCCTTTGCGCGACAAGATGTGTGAGCCGCTCATCAGCTAAAGACGTCGGGTCGGAACGATGAAGATGGCGCCACTCCTCTACATCCTTCTCAAGGTTATCCACCAGGAGTTCCAGAGCAGAAGCCTGGTGATACCCCTCAAAGTCCCGGATACACTCAATGCCACGGGAGAGAACCATCTTCAGCTTCGAGAATGGCACAGGCGAGCCCTTCAAGACTAGACCGATAGTCTGCTCCAAACTGTTATAGAAGCTGTCGACCAGATTACCGATGAAGTCATTCTCAGCTTCATCAACCCTTGAGACAACCTCGGAGCAATCTACCATCCTAGTCGACACCGCCGCAGAAGAAGAAGCGGGAACATCGACAGCAGCAGGGCAAGCCAAAGGTGACCTCGGCGGAGTCCTCAGCGACACCAGCACGCCAGCCACCGCGGAGGTAGGACTGGCAACCACCTCTGGAGCAACAGGCTCAACCACCTGAGTTGGGGAGGCAGGGCTGGTGATCACCCTCAACTCCATACTCGCCGGCATCTCACTCGGGAGTAAAGGCATCTGTGGGACTGCCGTCTCCACAACCCCCGACCTCTCAGTTGTCATGGACTGATAAGAGGGGAGGTCGCCATACAGCGCGTCCAACACAGCAGCATCCGCCGCGGTCGAAGCACTCGACTCGCCCTCTAACCTCTTAGGAGGACCCTCCGCTTCCTTCGAAGCTGATGCACCTTGGGGACGAATACCTGCAACAAAACCAAGGTCAAAAAAGGAGACACAGCAAACAGGCGAAGACCAAGAGATCGTAGTCATACCGAAGGCCGATGTCACCTCGTCAGCCACATCGGAATCCAAGGGTCCCATCGGAAAGTTCTTACCAGACTCGACGTAAATGGCCGGCCCGCTCTCACCCCGCCGAGTCCCCTGCAGACCACTCAATAGAGCTTGATTCCACAGGACTTCCTTTGGAGGTCCCAACACCCGAAGGACCGACATCAGCTGCGCCACTCCCAGACTCTTGCGAGTGAGCGGAAGAGCTGGCTGCAGCCCTATAGGCGAATAGAGGATCATACTAGTCCCCTTGCTCCCCATGCTCCTCAGCTCCTGCAACAAAAAGCAAATGATGAGTAATTTAAAGAGCACTGAAGGCATATTAGATGGGGGGGCCAATCTTACCAGTAGTCGGTTCAGCAACCGATAGCTCAGCCACTAATGGAGCAGCAGAAGGAGGCGCAGCAGAGGGCTCACCCTCTACCACGATGGTAGGAGTCTGGCGACGGGGCCTCTTCGCCGACGACTTCCTACGGGATCCACTCCCACGCTTCCTTTTGAAGTGGACATTAGAGTCCTCTTCTTCCACTTCTTCCACATGTTGTGAGGGAGCTGTCCCCACTACACCAGACCCGGCTTCACGAGTATCAGCTTCATGGGCATCAGCCCTCGTCCCTACCTCAAAGCGAGGGCTCCCTGCATCAGAAGCCCCGCTGTCCTCTACAGCGATGAACTCCTCTATGCCAGGAACACGGACTCGTTTGCCCTCCATTTTATCAGAAGCCTTCTGCCTCATCCGATGAGAAATTAACTTCACACCCGAACGGTTGGCATTAAACCCAGCAGGTGTGGAGTTCGAAGCCGCATACCATTGGCAGAAACACAGGGTCGTCCAAAGGCCGGGATCCCTCAGCGGCGTGCGTAGCCACGCTCCAGTGCCATCCGCGGTAAAGAACCGCCAAGCACGAGCCCTATCAATGAGGCTCCCCATGAAAGCCAGGTCCGGATTGGGGTTGCCCACGTACAACTGGTCATACCCAAATTGGCGGGCAAACCGGCTCGGGACGTAGGGCTCCAGGTAGCAGGTATCCCCACTCCTGTACAGCAAATGCGAGGGCCGGATACAGACCAGCCACTCGAAAACACCCCGACTCATGGGAGACCGACCTGACTCCACATCATGGAATTCCTCGTTGTATCCTGCACCCCGCAGGCGAGGAAAACAACGGAACAGGCTATAAGCGTCATAACGACGCACTAACTTACGGGCCTCGGCCACATAAGTTTTCTGCCACGAACGGCCTTCAAAGCGACGGAGAAGCGCCGTTTGAACACCCTGCGGAGGGTCTTCCCCAGCTCCAATCAAACTGGGGCAGTACAAGGCGAACCACGCCATCAAGTAGGTGTATGGTAAACCTACCCTAGGATTGGGTCCGTCACAAGGTAGGACGGCACCCTTCCCTCGCCTTGACGCCATTGGCCTGCAGAAAGCCTCCGTCAGTGCACGAAGGCCCCTCTGAATACAACACACCATGGCCGGGAGAAGACCCAGACGGTGGCCATGGACCAAGCGGACGGCAGGCAGCAGCACATTCGGGTGGACGATGTCACCCGAAGAAGAAGGCACGACACACTTCTTTAACCAGATGGTTAAGAAGCCGGCCAGCAACGCCTTGCGAGACATAGGCCGACGGGCCTGATGGTGAAAGCTCCGAAGAACATCACCCTTCCCGAAAGGACCATCATCTTCTGCCACGACGATGTCCTTTTCAGCATGCACCTCCATCCTTGCCAAGATGTCTTCTTCAGCAACTCCGCAATGAGCTGCCTCAGGTGCACTAGTCATATCCGGGAACAAGTAATTCCCCCAGCTCTTCAAGCTCTTCGAGCTACCTTTGCCACCAGTATGGATGCTGGAGCAAATGTGCAAATGGCACATCAATTCCCGATATGTCTCGAGCAGAGCAGGCTCCTGCTTCTCCAGAATAGCCAACTCCGCCTCACAGGGAAAGTACTCTTCGTACGGAAGAGACCCGAAGGGCAAAGCAGAGATCTCCCGCATCTCGTGCAGGGCCATGCCCAACTCACAAACTGGGGTGAAGAAAGTCCCCGAGGCGGGCAGTACAACTCAAGGATGACGTAGAAGCACGCCACCTTCATCTCGATACCGTAGCAGGTCGCCCTGACGGCCTCATGAAGGTTTAACCTCTCTAAGTCCCCCTCAAAATGAGTGAGTATATAGTTGGTCAACTCTGCCCACCACGATCTAGGAGGGTGACCCAACCGGGAGTCCTGAAATCGGTGGCGGGGTAGTTCCCGTCAACTTCGCAGAACTGAGTGCCAAAGGTCGGCGCCGCAGCTGGGTTCTCTCCTACTGGAAGGTCCCGCGATACCTTCCCAGGGTATAGCCCCATTATGCTACGAGGATGGCCAGCCCTCGAATAGCCGGACTGGAATGTCAACCTCCCGACACTTACAGACTCGGCATTTAGGCTCACGCCCCAAGCCATCTTCCGAGCCTGAGTCGCGCTCGCGAAGGAAGACAAAGCAAAATGCCGCTTAGTGGACGGGAGATAGAATCTCTCGCCGTCCAACTGGAAGATCCACTGGCCTTCACCGGCCTGCAGCTGGCGATCGGGATCAGGTGCAGCATCCCCGAACATGAAGTCAGGCTTTCTGTAAGCCTGACGGTCGATATCTTCAAGCGGAGCCGTAGTCAAGATGCTCCGCATGGCCTGCGGACGACCGCCCTGGATGAGCGTATCCCGTACAAGGGAGCTCGGCTCGCTGAACAATGAAGCCTGCCCATAGAACTGCAAGCTGATACTTCCGCCTGCTCGACTGGCTAGACCGAACAGACTGTTCTGGAGGCCGGAGGCGTAATGTACTGCAAAAACAGAAATGAGCTATGATTAGTTCACCAATTAAGTGGATGCGAAAGCATAAAAATTCACTAAGACATAGCCTCGCCCAGCAAGCAGGGCCTGCAAGGCGATAGCTTTAAAAAAGCTTCGCTTCATGGATAAGACTGCATCTTTGCAGAAAATATCCAAAGCGCCAACTTCGCTTAAAGCAGGAAGTGGCATAGCCCTAAGGGCTGATGTTATCAAAAGGGCATTATGGTCAAAAGTCATTATGACTGAGAGGACTTATTCAAGTCCTTTTCCTTAAACAGTACGGAGATGGCCCAAGTTATGGCTTCGTGCGAAAGCCCAAAGAAGAACTGTTCAGTTCTTAACTCCCTGGTGCAAGCAAAATAGGGAAGTTGAAGGGAAATGAGTTCCCTGATAAGGACAGATCATATTCGATAGTCCTAATGGTCAAATATCGACTCCAAAGGAGGAAGACCACCATCTCTAATCTGGGAGAAGAGTCTCTTACCAGTGACAGGTCGCTCAATGACCGGAGGAGGAGGGCCCTCCGCTGCAGAAGTCGCTGCTTCTTTTCCCGCTCGTCTTTTGGGCGCCATCGAAGAAATGCAAGAGTTCTTAAAGTACTCTGAGCAAAGGAGGAAGAAGGAAAGGAAAAGACAGAAATTTCTCTGAAAAAGGAGATCTTTTCCATGTTCAGCCCGATCGGGCTTTTATAGGCCAATCAGCGCCTGAAACGAGGCCTCGAAAAAAGGCCCATGCCGCCATTTCGAATTAATTCGAAACAGCGCCCGAAGCGCCTTCCCGAGAAGCGCCGGTTCAACTCTACTAAGAGTTAACTTCGCACTAGTGCAAAAGTGCGGACTTCGCACAATCCTTCAAGGGCTTCGCTGAAAGACCTACCTTAGCCCTCTAAAAAGCGTGCTGCTCGCGGTACACACCAGTCTCGCGAAGATCATTCGAAGGAAGGACTATGTCCTTAGCTCCGCACACAGTTTAGCCCAGCAATGGCCAAACTCTCAGTGAAAGTAAGCAAAAATCAGATGATCAGACGATGAACTTTCATTGATTCAAAAGCAAGGGTACATTGATATTACATCAAAGCTGTGTTTTATACAATACATCCAGTTGCCCAACAGGATCATTTGAGGCATACAAGGGTTTTATCTGCTCCCAGGTCAGACCAACGGGACAGGAAGGGCCTTCCTCCTGCATAAGGCTGTAATCAGTGGTGCCACAAGGACACGGTCATTTTTTCTCCACAAAATGGCAGATCTTGCCAGGCCATTTTTGTTGAAGCCTGGCAATAAAAACCTATCGCCGCCAACACGATAGATCACGTATAATGGGAATTGGCAGTGGTACCAGTGATCTAACAGGCGAGATACCCGCCTTCCTGAAGTGGATCGCCCCCAAAGGCCACCAAAGTTGAAAGTCGGCAATGATGCCGGCGATCCCACAGGCGACGCCCATTATCTTGAAGCGGATCCTCTCCGATAAAGGCGGCGGCCAGCCTCACCTCAAAACGAATCATCTCGGATAAGAGGCTGCCAACAGCCTCTGGGATGCGCACTCGCTGCCCCGAATTGTTCCTCCTGCTTAAAAGTAAAGTTTCAACCGGGGAAGCATAAGGCGATTTCATCAAGTTACCAGACTGGCAAGCATAGCTCACTGCAAGGCAAATTGGAGCAAGTTAGCAGTCAAGCACAGAAAGAGTTGCAAAAACATTAAGTCAGATTCTTCAGCGGCAAAGTGATCCGACTTCAGTCAAAGCAGAGGATAAGCCCCGCCTGCACAGCAACCATGGGCTGGCTCAGCAAACGCCAAGTCCTAGCCTCACCTCTATGGCAAAGTCAGACACAGTCTCAACATTCACCAATATGGCAAGACTGGCTCAACCTTTGAAGAGACCAAGTCCTAAGTTCTGCCTGTGTAGCGAACTTAACATGCAGTGATCTTTCTCTGATCAAATCAAGACGATGGCTTCGCAGAAAGCCATGATGAGATCCTTCTCTGCAGATCAGCCAAGTGCAAGATGAAGATCGAGGAAGTTAATTCCTAAAGCAGCTGTCAAAGCTAAACTAAGGGAGATGAATTCCCTAAAATTGGTGAAATCGTTGAACGATCAAGACTTACTGGTCCTTGGCCGGTTAGACAACCAGAGTGGGCTTTCCCACTAATTCAGAGATCTGAGTATCTCTCACAACCAAGAGAAGAGAATAGAGGCAAAACATTTCTCTTCAGAGGACCTCAAGCGTCCTATTTATAGGCCCCATGGCCTGAGCGCAACCACCCCAAGCGTGGAAGCACGAGCGCGTTCAAGGCATTTATTGCACCTTGATGGAAGGGACGGTTTTCCCTTGGAACCGTGCAAAGGGAGAAAACGTCTCCCTCATAAAAGGCACTTATGGCGCCTTGAATAAAGGGAATATCCTCCCTTGGAAACGTGCAAATCGGAGAACATCTCTCTCGATTGGCGCGAAAGAAGGAATGATCCTCCTCGTAACCGCCCCACGGCAGTTGGCTTTGAAAAGGCAACAGGAGTTCCAAAGCGAACTTATTTCTTGGAAGCCCAGATACGGAGCTACCCCGACGCGAAGCTACTCGCGAACCAGTGCAATTCTTTGGCGAATTCATCCCAAAGCAGGATTGGAAGCGAAGCTGAACTCAACCATCATGGCGACGTTCATACTCCACATACCATCACAGCAGTTCAAAGTGTTTCGGAGTCTGAGCTATTGCAGACTCTCGAAAACTTTGAAGGGGGTCTTGTTGACACTTAAAAAAGACAAGATTCTCATTGGTCCGAACGATGTCTAAACTTGTTGACATTTACAAAAGACAAGGGACAGACGAGCTGAAGACCAGTTTTCACCCATCTCCAAGGGACAAGGAAGCGGTTTGGACTCCACTGATCCAGCAAGCAGAACAGTGAACCCGGATTGTTTCTAAACAGACCTCAGCAGGTCTAAGATGCTAGCATTTAGCATTACATTAGCCCAAGGAGATAGCCTCGATTGAGAGGCTAGCATCATCCAGAGCATCGCCAGGAAGCTAACTGATAGCTTCGCCGAAAAGCCTCTTTTCAGGATTTCGCTAAGGATTGCCTCTAGCTCCGCTATGAGCTTCAAAGCGGGCAGCTCCGATATCAGCCTGATATGGTTAACCTTTGACCAATCAAATCTCCTGATGAGATTGGATTCAAACAAATCAAATCCAATCAGGATTCAAATATGGCGAGTGATTGCCGCAATCTCTTGACTCTCTTGAAACGAGTAAGAGAATCAGAGAAAATCCTCCAACGAGATGGAAAGGATCAAAACAAATCGGAAAGATCAACCGACTTGCCATTTCCTAGCTCCGCAGAAGCTATCCTAGCCTCGCAGCAAGGCTACTTTCTAAATTCAAACAGATTCGGTTCAATCTGTTTCCATATCTTCAAAGGGGACGATTATACCCTTGCTTTCCCTATAAATAGCCCATCAAGGGTACAGGGACAGAGAGATCAGATCGGGAGAGACTTCAAAGAAAAAAAAGAGAGGACTCCACAAGCAGAGGCTTCTTTACAACGCACCGTGCGTTCTCAAATTCAGAGACTCTTTAGAGAAATACTTCTCTCTTTCAGGGTGGTGATACCCTAACAACCTCTTTTCCTCAAGGAATCTCCGGAACCAGGCGAGAAGGAATTCCTCACAGAAGGCAGTTTTGAGAAGTAGCAAGAGGGTTCTACCAACCTTCTATTCTCTGATTCCCGGAACCAGGCGAGAAGGGAATCTCATCGCTCGCATCGTCAAAGGGACAAAGTGGTCGCGCGCTGACCAGACTCCTATCGGCACACTTCTCCAGAATCTCTGAGGAGATCTACTTGTAATCTTTTTTTTAAGAATACTTGTAATTTACCTCCTCAAACTCTTTTTTGTAAGTTTTTCCCCTTTGCAAACATAATGGAAAACAGCGATAGGCCCATAACCATTCACCTAACTTGTCGTCCCAGTCACGTTGGCTTTTCGAGACGAATTTCTTGAGAAGTTTTTCAATAGTCTTATTGAAAGCTTCTGCAAGGCTGTTAGCGGCTGGGTAGTATGCCGTTGAGGACACACTCTGGATTTTGAACTTGTTGCAGAACCTTTAAAAAACTTGACTGACGAACTGGGACCCATTGTCATGAATGATCTGCGTGGAACACTGAAGCGGTAAATAACGTGATGTTTAACAAATTTGATCACGTCAGATGCCTTTACCTCCCTCAAGGAATAGCTTCAAACCATTTAGAGAAGTAATTGGTTATAGCTAAGATGAACCGATCTTTTTTGGATGAAGGTGGGCAGATAGGGCCGACCACGTCCATTCCCCACATCTCAAATAGTCAGGTTGAGGTTGTAAAGCGAAGATATCTTGGTGCTTGATGGATGAAGTCACCATGGACCTGACAGGCGTGACATCGTTTGGCGTAAGTGATGGCGTCAGGGATCATCTTAGGCCAATAATATCCCAATCTTCAGAGTTGATCTCCAAGCTTCGCACCAGGCTGATGAGCTCCACACATGCCATCATGCGCTTCTTTGAGGACTTCCTGTGCCTCCTTTTGTGACAGGCAGTGGAGGATGATCCCATTTTGTGATCACCGATACAGTGTTCGCGTGGTCTTGTTGTAGTAAAATTTGGGGGCTTTCCTTCTAATGGCAGCCGCCTCTTTGGATCATCAGGAAGAATGTCGTATAGTGCATAATCGATGTATGAGAACCGCCAATCCCTGAGTTTTGGACCTGTTGAAGTCTCTAAAGCTTCGTTAACTTGACAGTCTCCTGTCATCTTTGGTGATCTTCAAAAGCAAATCTTGGGCAATACAAGTCATGGCTGTAGACGAGTATTTTCTCTACTACTCCGGCTGGAAGAGCTAAAGAAGCAGCGAGAGATGCCAGTGCATCTGCATGCGCATTTTGCTGGCAAGGCACATGATCGATGAAAAAGTTTTTGAATCTCTCAACCATGTAAATTGTTGCATTATAATAGGGTACTAAGTCTTCATATCTGACTTCGTACTCCCCACGAACTTGGTTAACGATGAGTTTAGAGTCACCGTATGCTTCGAGATTTTTAACGCCAGTCTCATCGGCGATATGCATTCCGATCATGATAGCATTGTATTCCGCTACATTGTTGAAACATGGCTCGGTTAATGAGAATGCACAAGAGATCACGTAGTTCTGTGGGAGACCAGTACTATCCCCACTCCTGCTACGACATGCCCTCGTGGACCCGTTCTTGATGCACCATCGAAGAAAAGCTGCCACACCTGTCCTTCGAAAGACGTCTGGGTCAGACAAACTTCAGCGACCTCGTCTGGGAGATCCTCATAAAGTTCTGTCATTCTTGGATCTGTATGTTCAGTCAGAAAATCTGTCACCGCTTGTCCTTTTACGGCTTTTTGTGGTAGAAAGTGCACCTCATATTGGGAGAGCAGTATGGCCCATTTTGCCAGTCGACCATTTAGCGACGATGGCTTTGTCATAAGCAACCTTAAAGGGTTGACTTTTGATATGACATTTATAGTTTGACCCACCAAGTAGTGTCGCATTTTCTGGACGGCGAACATGCCAAACATTCCTTTTCGATCTGGTTGTACCGATGTTCGGCTCCGATCATGGTTCTGCTCAGATAGTAGATTGCCTGCTTGTGTCCCTGACATTATTCTGGGCTAGCAAAGTTTCTAAGGAATAATCCATCGCTCGAACATATATCAGGAAAGGTTTTCCTGAAACTGGAGCTGTAAGGACGGGTGGTTGCGTGAGGTATCGTTTTATTTCTTCGAACGCCTGTTGGCAAGCATCGTCCCAAATGAATGAGACACCCTTCTTCATTAACTTGGTGAAGGGTTGGTACCTTCCTGAGAGATTTGAGATAAACCTCCAGATGTACGCTAATCGCCCCTGCAACCCTCTAAGCTCTCTGAGATTCCTTGGAAGTTGCATCTCCTAGACGGCGCGGACTTTCTCTGGGTCGAGGTGAATTCCTTTGGATGTCACAATAAACCCTAGAAATTTACCGTTGGCTACCCCCAGGAAGGATTTAGTGGGGTTCATCTTTAGCTGATGCGCCCGCATGATGTCGAATACCGTCTTCAGATCTGCTATGTGATCGCCCTTGACACTGCAGTTTTTACTGCAATGTCATCGATGTAGCATTCCATTGTTTTACGTATGTACTCGTGAAAAATTACATTCATAGCCCTCTGATACGTAGCCCCCGCGTTCTTTAATCCGAAGGGCATGACAGTATAGCAATATACCCCCAGTGGCATCCTGAAAGAAGTATGCTTTTCATCATCAGGGTACATTTTGATTTGGTTGTACCATGAGAATTCATCCATAAAGGACATTCGTTCAAACCCACACGTATTATCGATCATGACATCCGTGATTGGGAGAGGGAATTCGTCTTTAGGACAGGCCTCATTTTGATCGCAAAAATCAATACAAACCCAGATCTTCCCATTTTTCTTGGTAACGGGGATGATATTGGCTACCCAATCGGGGTGTTGTTCCTCCCTGATGAAGTCAGAGTCTATGAGCTTTTTGACTTCTAACTGGATTGCTTCCATTATTTCTGGACGGAACCATCGCTGTTGCTGTTTGACTGGTTTCACGTCTGAATTAATGTTGAGGCGATGCATAGCCACGCGAGGATCAAGCCCAGGCATGTCTTCGTAATTCCAAGCGAAAACATCTATATATTCCCGCACAAGAGATATTAGATCTTCTTTCTCGGAGGGTGATAAGCTTTCGCTTATAAAGATGGGCTTAGGATTAGCCTCATCTCCCAGATTAATCTGGGTGACCTTATCTTCCGTAGGTGGTTCGCGTTGTTCTAAGCGAATATCCCAGAGAGTGTTTAGGTGTTTGATCCAAGGATATGTATCCGACTGGATTATTTCTTCATCTCCATCTTCCAGGTGGCTTGTTGAAACCATGTTTACTGAAAGTTCTCTGAAGATGTTGCCGACACTAACATCTGACTCCCACGATAATGTGCCTGATGAGTGATTATGATATAATGACCCTTCAGACTCAGAGGCCGACGGGATTAGAGTTAACACATAGCCCAATCCTCTGCGAGTTCGATGATAATAATCAGGGTTTTCCCTTTTGAAACAAAAGATCGAAGTAGTGTTCTTCTTCCTTTGCCGAAGTTCAAACCAGGGCCACTTGTTAGATCATATCCCATGTTTTCCATCATTCTGAGTACATTTGGCTCATAATGAGAAAACTAAGGGGATTCGTTCTCGCTTTCTGAGTCTTTGCGAGACATCAATTCGGACTTAATTCTTCCGAAAAGAATTAATTTTTGACCTTTGTGTCTTGCTAGGACCATGAATACTGATTCTTGTGCATCACCGACATCTTGGTACGTTTTGAGGATGACTTCACTGGTACATGCAATGATGTCAGAGCATCCATTGCCGACCAGGGGTCATTATCCACCTCGGTACTAATGTATGACGGCACTGAATCAGACACAAACACAGAAAAATACGCTAAATTCAACTCTTCATTAATATACCACTCGCCTACATCATCGGCGGTGTTATTAACATCGAGCTTATTAATGCTCATTACAAGTGAATTTAATTCCCACATACACTCTTCTTTCGCCTCTGGCTTAGTATCAGCTTCATTACCAGAGTCTGGTTCCTCTGGCTGTGGATTTTTGTTCATCTCCAGAGAATCCTGGTATAGGAGGGAGTCCGTGAAATAGTTCTCTACCCCCTTAAACGGATGCCTTTCGGCAATCAATGTTCAGACTTTCCCACTTCTATTGATGTACTTCATGACTTGATGGAGAGTGGAGGGGACGATGGAATTACGATGAATCCACGGTCGTCCGAGCAGTAAATTGTACGAAGTGTCGGCGTCGATTACATAGCACTTCACTTCAGATCTTAGGTCCCCAATCTGGCATTTGAGCTTGATCTTCCCCATTGGGCGCGTACCGTTGGCGTTGAAACCATAGATGACAGTTTGGGTGGTGCTCAATCGGTGGGTGGGGATCCCTAAGTGTTGCATGACCTGACGAGACATGATGCTCAAAGCGGATCATGGATCTACCTGAATGTGGCTCACTTCAGATGATCCAATGTACCCTGTGAAGTACAGGGGCCGATCATGTTTCCCCTTGACCTGCATGTCATCTGACATGAAGATGATACAGGGGGCATTTTGAGAGGCATGGAGACAGTTATCTTCCTCCTGTGGTCCAGCTGGGATCTGGGCCATGAAGACCTCAGTATCAGCTAGGGCTTCCCTCAGAGCTTCTCTTGTTGACTTTGATAGTCTCAGGAGCTCGTAAAGGGTGATCCTTGCCGGGATATTGGCCAGTTGGGCCAGGACGTCAAAGCGGTAAGGTGTTGGAGATTCTTCCGCGTTGTTCTTTGGGAGAGCCTTGGAAATTCGAAGCTCTTTCTTCTTCTCCACAGGTTGCTTCGCGGAGGGCTTGGTTGGCTCTACAGTAGGTTTAGGAGGGATTGCCACCATTTCGTCATACTTCTTTAAATATGACTGACCCGAATGAGTTTCTGCCGTGAGCGGTTATTGAGCTCTGCGGTAAGGACGATTGTTTCTTCTTCCGAATCGGTTAGTGAGGGAACATCAGTTTCTGCTTGCCGGAAAGAAGCGCACACCATATTGCAGGACGAAACTTTTGCTTTGCCTTTGGACTTTCTGTTGGTAATAGTAGTCCACTATTGGCTTTCCACAAGGTCGGGATGAACCCACATAATTTCTCCCTGAGGTGTGGGATAGGTACAAGACCCTTCTCTTGTTGGTGATGCGGGTTAGTATTGATTATCTTTAGTTCCCCTTTCAGGATGGGAACTACTCCGGCCGGTGTTAGAGGCTGGTTTCCGAACTGAAGAAATGACGTCATGTTAGCCGTCACTTTCTTCTATTCTGGACGGAGCTTGAGTACTTCCGCATCAATCAGAGCTTGAAGAATATCTTTGAAGATATAACAGCTCTTGGTGGGGTGCCCCAACATCCTATGATACAAGCAGTAGTTGGGATTGTCGGTCTTGCCGACCTCCTCGGGACGTCTAGCTTCAGGAAGCTTTAATCTGTTGCTCTTGTTGAGTAACTTGAATAATGAATCGACGTGCTCGTCTTTGAAGGATTACTGCCTGTTGGCGCGCGGCTGACTTGAAGAACCTCCCCTCTGGCTGGCTGAGATTTAACGGGGGATTTTATCTCTGTCGCCAATGTATCCTTCCTTTTTGATTGAAAAGATATTTCTGGGGCGTCTTGTCAACTTTTCGGGTCTGGGCTTGTTTTCTTCTGTCGATAATCTCTTCAGCTTGTACACCTTGTTGGACCAACTGCTTGTGCGGCTTTCAACAACTCCTATCTGGGTTAGGAGTGAAGTTTGCAAATTGTGACGGCATGTTTCCACCAGGGTGGCCTGGGTCATACCGCTAGGACATCAGAGCGCCATATTCTGAAATCTCTCCATAAATGCTTTTACCGACTCTCCCTTTCGCTGCTTCATTGCCAGGAGAGTGGGCATGGTAATCTTCGAGTCGTCTTCGAAGAAGCGTGTAAGGAAGAGCTTCCCCAAGTCACCCCAGTTTTTGATGGAGCCTTCTGGGAGTTTTATGAACCATTCAAAGGCAAGCCTTTTTAGACTGCCGATGAACAAATGTGCCAAGATGGATCATTATCTACTACATTCCCCGTTTGAGATTTGAAGTAGTAGATGTGTTGGTTCGGTGACCCTTTGCCATCGAAAGCCTATAGGGTCAGAGCTTTGAACTTAGGAGGGTATGGAACAAGGTCCCACTCGGCCGGATATGGCCGGACCACTCCTGCTTTTTGGAGGCCTTTCCGGTTGGTAAGGGCTTCCATACGTTGCTCCAATTGATTCATTCTTTTATAATGAGTACCCCCATTCTCCGGGTTGTCTTCCTCTTTAGATGAAGATTTAGATGACTCGGAATTGGATTGCCCCTTCTCCTCGATATGTACGAAAGATGAGCTTTCTCCTTCTTTCTGTTTGCCATTAGACTTCTTAGAAGAAGCTTTTCAGTTGACTTCCTCTTGTCTTCAAGCAATTGTGCAAGCATCTGCTTGAGGGTATCGATAGATTCTTGTTGGGCGCGAATCATATCGAATTGTTCCCTCTGGACCTGGGCTTCCTGTTCTAAGCGCCTGGTCGTCTCTTCGGGAGTGTATGTCATGTATGCAAAGGTTTCCTTCTCTATAAAAGAGTTTGAGGCCTGTGATTCTACGATGGCAGAGTGTGATTCCCTTACTTCAATGCCCTGGGCTAGGGCACTGTAGTCAATCAGGGCTGATGCACCAGTCTGAGTGCGAGGATGCTGGTACACTCCTTCTGGTTCCGTATCAGACTCGTCAGAGCTGACTGCCAGTTGTTTTCCCCTACTTTTTCTTGCCATGTTTGCAGTGGATTCAGGGTACTCCACGTCAGAGAAGGTTCTCCTTTTGTGAGAACGACGCCTTTTGGATGATCGGGATCTTAAGGTTACTCGACTGAATACCAACTGCTTGCTTATATGAGGGCTGCAGCGACATTCAGAGAGCATTGCTGTGATGAGCCGTTCACAGCAACAAGATGGAGTGATCTGATTAGCACTCATTTTCTTTATCAAGTTATCTCTTAGATCCGTCGGAGGGGGACCGAAGAGATTAGCCTCGGATTTTTGAGGGCATTTCAGCTTCTGAGAACCACCCTTGCGTCGCGAATCTGAGATGCAAGATTCAGAAACGCGGAGCTCACGTTGTGTAGAACAGGCGCAACTTTCGCATTTTGGCTTTGAAACGTGGGTCTCGCGCCTCTGCTGAGAAGAGATGCGGACCTCGCGTTGCTGATTGTCCCGTTGGCTAGCGACACTTGAGAAACACGGACCCTCTGAGTCCCGTATTTGGTTGTAGAGACGTGGGTCTCATGTCTCTGAGAAGAGGCACAGACCTCGCGCTGCTGAACGTCGCGTTTAGGAAGTAAAGTCTCAGAAATGCTAGCCTGTTGGGCCTCGCGTTTTGGTCTCCATACGCGGACTTCGCGCGTCTGACGTAACTCAGAAGAGACGCGGGCTTGAGCCTCGCTTTCTGTATCTGCTGGATAGATAGTCGTTCCAACTTCTTGTGCCTGTAGTTGACGCGCTTTTCGTCTCTGCCAACGTTCAACGTTACGATTACGCCGTACGGGTTGTTGGGAATCCCTGGTAAACTGGAGCTGAGGAAGAGGATGGGCATGAGCAGGCTGAACGTCAATCACATTGACCTCACAAGCCTCGTGGGAGACGTTGACGCGGGGCTTACATGTGGTGCGGTTAGCCATGGTACTCCTTGCGCCAGTTGCATCTGAAGAAACCTCTAAAGGGACTTGAGAGCGAGTCCCCGAGGAGATCTCGCGGTATTGCCGCGCTCTAGGGCTCTCAGAGACAGAAGAGAAAAACTCTTCATATTTTGCCTGATCGAACTCCACGACAAGTGATTCGACCATTTTTTCTATGTAGGTGACGTCACCTTGCGCCACGACTTGCTCATCGGTAGAGAAAGTAATCCCCAACGGAGTTGCCATATCTTGTTTGGGGCTGTAAATTCTTTATTTGATCGTAAAGAAAGTTACAACGGATCGATTATCCGATTACAAGAGAGGGGAGATATTCAAGCTCAAATCTCCCCTTTGTTTAATGTCGAATTATTGATGTAGCGATGGAAAGTTAATCTTGTTTTTCATTGACCGGATAAACGTCACAACCTCTGGGAATCTTCTCTTTGGATGGTGGACGAAGTAACACAGCTTATTTCCAACAAAAATCTCAAAGAGACTTTAGGCAAGAACTAACTTGAGCTCAGCAAGTTATTAGAAGAGTTTTTCTCCTTTGTATTTCTCAGCTGGGGATTCTGGTCTTTCTAAGGCTTACAACCAAAGTTTTTCTGACCAAAAATTACTCTCCCCCTCTACAATAGCAAACTGATCTATTTATAGGGGTTTCAGGAGGTAAAACTGTTCCCTAAAAATACTCCATAATGTGGGTTAACTTCCTCATTACGTGGGCAGTAATTGACCCAGTAATAAGGGCAGTTATAACCGAGATGCGGGCTTTGAGCCTTAAGTTTTGCTGCTGAGGTAACACTTGAGAACGCGAACTTCAAGTTCTGCGTTAAGCTTCATATGAGATGCAGGCTTCGGGCTCTGCGTCTGGGTATTGCGGTGGAGTAGAGACGCGGGTTTCGACCCTCGCGTCTTGGTACTTTAGTAATGCTGAGACGCGATCTTCAAGATCTGCGTCTTGGTAGCAATGGTGAGACGCGGGTTTCAACCTTCACGTCTTGGTACAGCGCTAGTGGCTATGATTAGCCTTGTGTCTGGAGTTTGGACTTTGCTTTCTGATGACTTGTCCTCAGCAATTTTTGGACAGTCTACAACAATGACTATTAATAGCTCATGCGAACCTCCCAACTTCGTCAGAGCTTGCATTTAGCCTCGCGGCAAGGCTATTTCAAGCCTCGCATGAAGCTAAAAGACTGATTCAGTCTTGTTGAATTCAAGGGGGCAGTTACACCCCTATTTTTGCTATAAATAGCCCCTTACACAATGGAAGACGGACTGGAAAATTTGGAGAGATTTAAGAGAACGTGTGTCCTCTTGCTTTTAAGCTTCCAAAGTCTCAGAGACTCAACTCTCCTTCATTTAGGGTCTCAACACGCCTTCTATTTTCAGAAGATTTTCAGAACCAAGTGAGAAGGAAATTCTCTCGAGAAGGCTTGAACACCAGACCGATTGCATCGTCAATGGGATAAAGTGATTGCACGCTAATCAGATTCCCACCGGCATACTTTCCCAGAATCTCAGAGGAGATCCACTTGTATTTTTCTTTTTTCTCAAAAGAATTACTTGTAATTTCGCTCATTAATTCAATTTTTTTGTAAGTTTTTCCCAATCATTTTCAATGAAAAACAAGATGGCGACTTCGCTGGGGAGCATACATGTCATTTCCAGAATTAATCCCTTGCGTCAACCCCACACCAGCGATTATCTTGCCTTTGGGGCCTGTTCTTAATGCTCCATCAAAGAACATCTGCCATACTTCATCCTCTGTGATCATATTGGATTCAAAAACCTCATCTGGAATATCTTCATGACGCTTTGAGCTCTCCGAAACTGGATGAGCTGCCAGAAAGTCTGCAAGGCCTTGACCCTAGACCGCCTTTTGAGGGACAAAGAGTATGTCGTACTGAGACAGGAGGATGGCCCACTTAGCTAACCTCGAATTCAGCGATCGTAGTTTTGTCATGAGAATACGCAAGGGATTAACTCTGGAAATGACATGTATGGTCTGACCAACCATGTAATGCTGCGTCTTTTGAATGGCGAAGATAAGAGCTAAACATTCTTTCTCAATAAGGATACCGGGACTCAGCTCCTATCAGGGTCCTGCTCAGACAGTAAATGGCGTGTTCATGACCTTCGTCATTATTTTAGGCAAGAAGAGCACCGAAAGAGTGGTCCATAGTTTTTATATAGAGTAAGAATGATTTTCCTAATGTGGGACCACCAGAACTGAAGGTTTAGTTAGGTATTCTTTAATGTCCTCGAAAGCCTCCTGGCAGGCTTCATCCCATACAAAAGAAACACCCTTTTTTCATAAGCCGGGTGAATAGTTGACAACGGCCTGAGAGATTTGCAGTGAATCTTCAGATATAGGCCAACCTATCTTGCAGACCCCTGAGTTCTTTAAGATTCTTAGGTGGTTGCATGCTCTAAATAGCTTTGACCTTGTCTGGGTCAAGATGGATTCCTTTTAATGTGACAATGAATCTCAGAAACTTGCCACTTGAAACGCCCAAGAAGGACTAAGTTGGGTTCATTTTCAGCTGATAGGTTCGCATTATATCAAACATTGTTTTTAATTCACGAAGATGATCATTTTTATCGTGACTTTTGACAGCAATATCGTCGATATAACACTCTACCATTTTTCGGAGGTGGTTATGGAAGATTGTGCTCATTGCACGTTGGTAGGTTACTCCAGCATTCTTTAATCCGAAAGGCATAACAATATAACAGTATACCCCCAATGGTGTCCAGAATGAAGTATGCCTTTCATCTTCTGGATACATCTTGATCTGATTGTACCCTGAGAAGCCATCCATAAAAGACATTCTTTAAAAGCCGTAGGTGTTGTCAATCATGAAATCAGTGATGGGTAGTGGGAACTCGTGTTTTAAGGCAAGCTGCATTAAGATAACGGTAGTCAATACAGATATGAATTTTTTCATTCTTTTTAAGAATGGGGACAATGTTAGCAACCCAATCCGGATGTTACTCTTCCTGTATGAAACCACATTCGATGAGTTTAGAACATGTATGGTTGGTCAGACCATACATGTCATTTTCAGAGTTAATCCCTTGCATATCCTCATGGAAAAATCAGGATTGCTGAATTCGAGGTTAGCTAAGTGGGCCATCCTCCAATCTCAGTACGACATGCTCTTTGTCCCTCAAAAGGCAATCAAGGGTCAAGCCCTTGCAGACTTTCTGGCAACTCATCCAGTTTCAGAGAGCTCAAAACTTCATGAAGATATTCTAGATAAGGTTTTCGAATCCAATATGATCTAAGAGGACGAAGTGTGGCAGAGGTTCTTTGATGGAGCATCAAAAATAGGCCCCAAAGGCAAGATAATCGCTGGTGTGGGGGTGGTATTTATCTCACCACAAAATCATATCCTTCCTTCAGTATTTTCACTGACAACACTTTGTTCTAACAATGTAGCAGAATAAAATGCCCTACTCATTGGCCTTCAGCTTGCTTAAGAAATGGGGATGTGCTACCTCGAGGCTTATGGTGATTGGGCCAGTCCCCGCCTCTCTTTCAGCCTGACAGTCAGTTTTCAACTGACTATCGACTCAAGCGCCTGTCAAGCCTCAGAAAAAGAATAAAGCACGAAACGTGCTAGATCTTCCCTCAGCATCCGTCAATATAATAGGGAGGGGGCGCGAAACGCTCAGGGCCAGATAAGGGAGACGTGAAACTAACTCTCCTCCATTTAGTTCTCCAGATTCAGACTATAGTCCCAGTTTGGGCCAAGTCTTAGTAGGACAAGATGGTGCATTCTGAGGCAGGCGTTCCTGAGTTTATCGTTGTCGCTGACAGTGAAGCTTTTGATGCTGAAAGCCCTCGTTTCAAGGATGTTGCTGGCGCTGAGGTACCACGGGATGTTCCTGGTGGGGTAGACATGGCTCCCATAGAGGAAGTAGAGATGGAAGAGGAAGAAGAGGAAGAGGAAAACCCAACGTCCATTTCAAGCGGAAGCGAGGGGACGAACCTCGCAAGAAAATAGTGGTAAAAAAAGCTCATCGCCACACTCCAGTCATTGGGAAGAACAAATCAGTTGCGATCGTTTCTCCTCCTGCTCTGTTAGTTATAAAACTATCAGGGCAAAAGAAAGCAGCTGAAAAGGCTGCTCCTGGCTTGGGTAAGATTAGTCCCCATTTGCATGATTTTTTTTAAATTATTCTCTCTTCTCGTGCAGCTAACTTGTTAATTTGGGATACAGGAACTGAGATCGCGGGGAACAAGGAGATTACTATGATCAACTGTTCACTACAGGGAAGGTGACAAAGTTAGTTACTTCATCTCCGATGAACCTGAGGGTTGCGCAGCCGACGTCGGTCCCTCCGGTGCTGGCGAGGGCAAAGAAAGCCCAATGGCTTCGAGTTCAGGGGAATTGGTCGCAGAATCTGTGGTAAGTAAAGGAGGACTGGGTGCCGCTAAAACTACTGAGACCTTCAGGACTGATGAACTTCTTCTTAAGCCAGCCTCTGGTAATTTAGCAGAAACTGGTGCTTCTCCTGTCACTGCCGGGGTCTCTTCTATGGAACCAGTCGAAGTCAGCACCGCCGTCGAGGGAGCCCCCAAGGACATTGTCGAGGAGGCGATTGGGGCCATATCTATCATGACTTCAGCTCCTTTCTATAAACGACCCTTGCTTGCCTTTCCTTCTTTTTTTTTTGCTTATCTTTGTCCTAACAATATACTCTTGCAGGTGTTCCATCTCTGGCCACATCAACTTCAAAGGAGCCGACGGGCCTTTCTGGGAAAGTCAAGGAGGAGACAAATACCTCAGCTACTGTAAATATCGCGGAGTTGGATGTCCTGTATCGCGGCCTACCTCTTTACCAATCGGAGTCCACTGGTGATCTTACAGCGACTGAGGAGATGAGGACGCTTCAAGTTCTTGAAGGCGTAACTGATCGTTGTCTTCCTTAGTCATCTTGGTTGCTAAGATGACGCGTAGTGACGGCATCTGAATTTTTAGAGGTATGACTGCTTCACTCTCGTATACCAGAGAAAAGGTGTGGAACTCATCTTTAGGGCAAGCTACATTAAGATCGCGATAGTCAATACAGATCTGGATTTTTTCATTCTTTCTAAGAACGGGGACAATGTTAGCAACCCAATTCAGATGTTGCTCTTCCCGTATGAAACCACATTCGATGAGTTTATGAACTTCAGCTTCAATAGCTTCCATGATGTCAAGACGAAATCGCCATTGTTGTTGTTTCACTGGCTTGACGTCAGGCTTAATGTTTAAACAATGCATGGATATTTGCGGATCAAGACCAGGCATATCTTCATAATTCCACGCAAAGACATCGATATACTCTCGTATTAGAGCTATCAATTCATCTCTTCTGTAAGTGATAGACTTTCACATATAGAGATGAGTTTAGAGTGATCTCGACTACCCACGTCGACCCGAATTACCCTATCCTCAGTGGGCGGTTCATGTTGTTCAAATTGCTTTTTCCACTGGAGATCGAGTTGTTGTCACTAGCATCGCCTTAGCAACCAAGATGACTAAGGAAGACAACGATCGATTACACCTTCAAGAACTTGAAGCCCTAGACGAGAGACGACTACAAGCTCAACAACGCATTGAGTTGTACCAAGCTCGGATCTCGAAAGTCTTCAATAAGAAGGTTAAGGAGAGGGTATTCCAGAAAGGAGACTTAGTTTTATCCGTCAGACGGCCCATGGTCATGACACACAAAACCAAAAGCAAATTTCAACCCAAATGAGAAGGGCCATTCGTGATAGAAACAGTCTACTCAAATGGGGTCTATCACCTAGCAACTCCAAGCGGCGACATACTCATAATGCCGGTTAAGGGCAAGTTTCTAAAAAAGTACTATTCTTGATCATGCTAATATCTTACCTCTGATCATTGATTGCACACATTTACTGCATTATTCTTTATTACATTTCCACATTTATCATGTAATAAATCTGTTAAATTCCTTGTCTTAACTGTCTATTTGCAGAAGATAATCATGGGGAGAAAGAGGATAAAATCAAATATATATAATTTAAATTCAGATTTAACTAGATCTATTTGGTTAGAGGAGAATGATCCCAAATCCAGTTGATTAAATTCAGATTTTGGTGAATCAAGTGGTTAAAGATAAAAGATCAACTGAAGATATCGTCAAATTCAGAACCCAAGCAGAAAAACCAAATGGATATAACAATATAACAGAAGAATCAAGATATGCTCCCCTAATATCTGGTCATTTGGCCAGAATAGAGCCGCGGATCTGCGGTTATCCTTGCGGATCTGCGACAATCCCAGGGAATCTGGTGAAGCGCCAGATACCCCTATCTGTATACTCTTCTCCTTATCCCATTTCTGCCTATAAATACTGGGTTTTCAGAGACCAGAGGTAATGACGAAGCAGAGATAGATTCTTAGGCCAGTTTTTCATTCTTTTAAGTGTAGGTTTTTATTTTTATTTTATGTAATTTTTATTTCTTTGTAAGCATAGGTTAGACTGAGATTCATGTAAGTAAGAGAGAGAGACTTATGTTGAGAGTGACACAGATGTAACCTCCTCCTTTCTTTCATCGTCTCTACAAGCAATCAAAGATAACATTTTTATGCTCTTCTTTATTTATATGTTCTTCTTCTTTTTTCTACTTCTCCTCTTTTGGTTTTGATGAATATCCAAGTGAATCTAGAGGCATCAGTATAGCCATGCTTGTATGAGTGCCACCGATATTTCATGATGATGTTCTCCTCCTAAAGATTCCGTATCATTTCATTCTTATTCGTCTTGATGATGTAATGCGATGGGGACTGAGCTCGATCTTATGGGTTATGCATTGATCGCCTCCGAAATAAGATAAAATATGCAAGGATTCCAGGTAAGTAATCAATCAGAAAAGGGTAAGTATTTCTTTTAGGTTTAACTTTCTTTCTTTTCTTTTAACTTTTAGTTTAGATCACCAACACCACAATCTCCCAACTCTTTTATCACTCTTTTTAATTTCTTTGTATAAATACATTTTTCATTTTCTCCACCTTCTCAATCTATCACTTTCTTCCTAACTTAACAGTAACCTATTTTCCTTTTTCTTTTTAAGAACGAAAAGAAGATCTTTAACCATTGACTATGACTTAAAAGATAACTTACTAAAAAGCTTCCATTGCTAGTCCCTTCTTATGGATCACGACCCGTATAGTCACTTGCTATAGCGGTAGTATTGAGTACTTGCACATCTATTCTTAAGTTCTGAAATTCTGTATTCTTGTGTGCAGGTTCCAACTCAATCAAATTTTGGCACCGTTGTCATAGAGGGATGGTAAGTAATTCTTTTTTAAGTTTACATTTTTGGTTAACTCTCTTCTTTGTTCTTGGTGTGCAGTGATAGATATCAAGAAAATTTTTGCTGCAGTGGACATATAAGTGGCCCTGAACTCTGCTCAAGAAAGCAAAGCCCAGAATCCCTCAGATTTGCTACATTCCAGTGGCAAATCTGAGTGAACTACTAATCTGTATTTTTGCAGGTTGGCTGAATTGTAAAACTAAATTTCTATAGCTATTTATTTTCTTGATTAACTCACTGTACATATTTTCTAATCTCAACAGTAAATTGATGTTTATTAAATCCTAAAAACAGTTTAGACTTTGCATTAAGGCACACGTCTAATTTGTTTACATTTTACATTACTGTTGAAGAGTGCTGAGGCAAAGGTACGTGTGCATAGCATGTAGTATAGGAACACTTTTGAATTATTTACATTGCTTAAGTGTTGCTTTTCATGTACACATTGCACTAAATTGATTTAAGGGCATGTCCTATAAACAAGATAAGGTGGGAAAGTCATTACCCTCCCTTAGCCTACAAATAATCTCCTCACTCATTAACCCAAGCCTCACTAAAACTTAGTAGACGTTGGCCCTAGGGACATCTCAGACTCATATAGGAGACTGACCTAAGGGGGAAGTTGATTTAAATTTAACTCTTGCCAAATTGGTGTCTAAGGTTGGGGATTGAAACCCTCAGGTTGGTGGTTTGGCATAATTAGGCCCGTTGCTTAGGCACGGATACCTCCCACTGATCTTGCCCCTACCTGGCAGATTAACTTGTGGTCAGATTCTATAATATACCTCCCATGGACAGTCTAACCAGTTAGGAGTCGTCTAGGTCTAAGGTCTACCCTAGCTTAGGTTAGATTTTTTTCTTTTTGTTTGTTTATTTATTTGTTTTTCTTTGTTTGATTTTGACATTTCTTGTGTGATATGGCTTATAACAATAATTTTTCCAATTTTGATGGTAATCCATGTTATACCCCGACCTCTTTTTAGATATTACCAACCCGACATATCATAACTTTAACCAACCTAGTGTGCCAGATTGGTCTTATCCGAATCAATACATGCCCTAGTCCCAATACTATGAACAAGACTGGAATAATCATCACTACTCTTCATAGAGTCAATGGGGATACAACTCCCCCGAGTCATATTGTCAACCACCCTACCAACATCCAGCTTCATATACTCCTTCTCCTGAACAACCATTAGAAGAATCAATTGACTGTGAAAAGAGGATGGAAGCCTTAGACGAGCTTGAGCGATGAATTTAAATTTTAGAAGACTCAAAATTCTATCAAAATTTTCAAGTCACAAATCCTTACTCTATTATTCAAGAAGAACATGTCGACTTAGAAAAGAGTATGGAATTCATGATTCAATCCCTAAATGATTCACTCGATATGATAGAAGCAAGACTTAATAGATTTGAAAACATGTGTAGGAATAAGGAAACTTTCTCTACCCAATTTTTGACTATTATTGACACTTCTAGCATGTTGATGAAAACCAAGAATCATGGTATCTTGAAGACTTTGATTAAGATTCAATTTCACCATAAAATCTTAAACTTAGCCAATATCAACCCATTAATGAATTGGCAAGTTTTCTTTTTAATGAGATTGAACTTGATTATGAATTATGACCCCGATCCCCAACTTTGTGATTCAATTTCCATCTTCGAATCTATGTTGACTGTGGTATTCTTACCCAATTTGGACCAATTTTCTGAGCCAACATTTATTCCCGTACCCATAGATCTAGAAATGAAATCACCAATTTTGGATAGTCACGTTCCATTGATGGGAAAAGAATGTGAATTTCAATTCTTGGATTTGGACACAACTCTTGAACCAAAACTAACTCTCAAACCCAAAGTTAATTTTTTCGAGTTAGTATTAGTTCCTGAACCTATCATTCTTGAGCCCAAGTCAACCATTCCACCAAGTCACATTCTTTTGTTGGACATAGGTATAGACCATGATGACTCTGTGATGATTTTTCAAGACTGGTCATGTGACGGGAGTAAGTTTCACGATAAGATCTTTCATGATCCTATTCATAATCGGGACTGTAAATATGTAAATAGAAAAGAGATCAATAAAGGTGGGCTCCGTGAACTACCACATTATCTTGATTGGGTAGTAACGCTTGACCCAATCAAATCACCACCGAAACCACCACCTTAAGGTAATATTTTCCTTCCCTTTCTTCTTTTTCATGCAACTATGCATTATTTCATACATTGAGGACAATGCATAAGATAGGTGTGGGGGAGGGTTCTAACATAACTTAAGTTTTTCTTTTATTATTAAAAAATTTATTAACATTTTCTTTACTTTTAAAAACTTTTTGAAAATAGAAACAATATTTTGACCTATTTTTTGTAAGAAATTAAGTTAATTTTAAGGAATAGAAGAATCATAATTAAGATTTCTTATACTTGGTCAAAATAAGATTATTTGTTTGATTTCAAAGGTTAGGAAGAAAATTTGGAAAAGTAATTTAGTCTTGATTTTTACCTTGATGAAATATGCATGCTTTATACACTTACACACTTAGGCTTCAAAAATAAAGATTCTTATGCCTTATTAAAAAAGAAAAAAGAAAAAAATAAAATATTAAAAAAATCCTCTGATTAATCTGGGTATTTATGCCTTATAAAGCATAATTATTCACGCCTAAAAGCGGTTCATATAATTAAATCCTTAGTTTTGTGGCCTTGTTTGCTCGAGTCCTTAAGTCCTTTGGGTGTTTTCTCACCCGGTGTCCTAAGACCGTTTGGTTTAGGAGTCACGGTTAAAGGCTTGTTACATGGGCAGATTAGAAAGCCTAAAAAAACTAAGGAATAATACCACCAAAAATAAAAAATAATAAATAAATAAGACATAAGAATTTAAGTTAAAAAACCCTTAGTCAAAATTTCACGATCACGAAGGTGCATATGACTTAAGGTAAAATAATAGACTAGATAAGAAATACAGTTTGACTTCTTACCTTGATTGATAACAGGTTTTTGAATAGAGACTAAGTTTAGGAATGAAAAGTTTGATTTTCTTATAACTTATAGATTACTTGAACTCTTACAATAAAACTTCAAATATTGTCTCTCTTTCAAAATACTTTTCAAAAATTTAACACTTTACTTTTTTTCTTTATGGATTTTGTGGGTGCAATCTACTGAAAGCCCTCACAAGATAAAACTCGTCCTCTAGGGGTAACCTAGAGGTTTGACGGTCTGTTACACATGCTCAGTGCAATCGCGTGACCTGCGAAAGTGGTCTAATAATTTCTTACGTTTAGATTTTGATGTTTTGCTCGAGGATGAGCAAAAGATAGGTGTGGGGGTGTGATTGCACACATTTATTGCATTATTTTTTATTACATTTTCACATTTATCATGTAATAAATCTGCTAAATTCCTTATCTTAAATGTCTATTTTGTAGAAGATAATCATGGGGAGAAAGAGGATAAAATCAAATAAATATCAGTTTAATTCAGATTTAACTAGATCTATTTGGTTAGAGGAGGATGATCCCAAATCCAGTTGGTTAAATTTAAATTTTGGTGAATCAAATGGTTAAAGCTAAAAGATCAACTGAAGATATCGTCAAATTCAGAACCCAAACAGAGAAACCAAGTGGATACGACAATATAACAGAAGAACCAAGATATGCTCCCCCAAAATCTGGCCATTTGGCCAGAATAGAGACATGGATCCGCGGCTATCATTGCGGATCCGCGGTAATCCCAGGGAATCTGGGGAAGTGCCAGATACCCCTATTTGTATACTCTTCTCCTTATCCCATTTCTGCTTATAAATACTAGGTTTTCAGATACCACAGGTAACGAAGAAGCAGAGATAGATTCTTAAGCCAGTTTTTCATTCTTTTTAGTGTAAGTTTTTATTTTTTATGTAATTTTTATTTCTTTGTAAGCATAGGTTAGACTGAGATTCATGTAAGTAAGAGAGAAAGACTTATGTTGAGAGTGCACCGATGTAACCTCCTCCTTTCTTTCATCGTTTCTACAAGCAATCAAAGGTAACATTTTTATGCTCTTCTTTATTTATATGTTCTTCTTCTTTTTACTACTTTTTATCTTTTGGTTCTGATGAATATCCAAGTGAATCTAGAAGCATCAGTATAGCCATGTCTGTGTGAGTGCCACCGATATTTCATGATGACGTTCTCCTCCTCAAGATTCCATATCATTTCATTCTTGTTCTTCTTGATGATGTAATGTGAATGGGGACTGAGCTCGATCTTATGGGTTATGCGTTGATCATCTCCAAGGCAAGGTAAAACATGCAAGGATTCCCGGTAAGTAATCAATCGAAAAAGGGTAAGTATTTCTTTTAAGTTTAACTTTCTTTTTTCTTTTAACTTTTAATTTAGATCACCAACACCACAATCTTCCAACTCTTTTATCACTCTTTTTAATTTCTTTGTATATATCTATTTTTCATTTTCTCCACCTTCTCAATCTATCACTTTCTTCCTAACTTAATAGTAAACTATTTTCCTTTTTCTTTTTAAGAACGAAAAGAAGACTTTAACCATTGACTGTGACTTAAAAGAGAACTTACTAAAAAACTTTCATCACTAGTCCCTCCTTGTGGATCACGACCCGCATAGCCACTTGCTATAGTGGTAGTATTGAGTACTTGCACATTCTATTCATAAGTTCTGAAATTCTGTATTCTTATGTGTAGGTTCTAACTCAATCAATCATCGGGTCAAGTATATTTGATATTTGCAGCAGATACATTTCCCTCTGCAACGGAACCATCGATCGATGATGGTGGACTATATTCCTGCTCAACATGAGCATAATAGTCCTCATCGATCGATGACGGTGGACTATGTTCCTACTCAACACGAGCATAATAGTCCTCATCGATTGACGATGGTGAACTATGTTCTTGCTCAACATGAGCATAATAATCCTCATCGATCGACGACAATGGACTATTTTCCTGCTCAACACGAGCATAATAGTCCTCATCGATCGATGACGGTGGACTATGTTCCTGCTCAATACGAGCATAATAGTCCTCATCGATCGACGACAGTGGACTATGTTCCTGCTCAACTGAGCATAATTGTCCTCATCGATCGACGACGGTGGACTATGTACCTGCTCAACACGATCATAATAGTCCTCATCGATTGATGATAGTGGCTATGTTCCTGCTCAACAAGAGCATAATAGTCCTCATCGATCGACGACGGTGGACTATATACCTGCTCAACACGAGCATAATAATCCTCATTGATCGACAACTAGTCAGCGACAGGTGGGACTAGAATCGACGATCAAATATTACTAAAGCATTAATCAGCACATAAGAAGCCGGTTAATCATTCTAATCGGCATATAAGAAGCTGGTCAAGATGAACGGTGCATAAGAACGCAGTCAAATCCTCAACAGAGTTGGGCTAACAAAGGCAAGCTAGCAGAGTATTAGCTTTCTCACTATCAGAATCCAACGCCCTCAAACAGCTAAGGATAGAGAAAAATATTGGCTCTTAAGTCCAATAGAAATTCTCGATAACTCACCATGCTGAGGGAAATAGCATGGCTAGGCCAACTCAAACAGTGGTTGGTAAAGGCATACCAAATCTGTTGACAGCTGAGGGTTTGCTAAAAATCCTAAGGGATCTGATCCCATTTGATTTCCCTCCAAAATCGCTTACCAATTCCTGTCCATGGAATGGTAGGACCACACAAAACAATATTCATTTCCCCTGCGAAGTGAGTCACAAGTCAAACCTATCATGTTAACAGTAAACCTCTGGTGGTAAGACTCTGACATATTCCCCGACGGATAAAATCAACATCCCTGGCGGAAGATTCTAATTTTTTCCCAGCAGATCAAGGCTTCACTTGTCATTCTCATCCATAGAATGACAGGTTCACTTAAAGTCACAAGGCAATCCTTGTCATGTTAACAATAAACCTCTGAACAGTGGATTCAGACCCAACCTGTTATATCTGTAAAAGATTCCTGAACAGTCAAGTCTACAATTCAATTCATTATTTTACCTCAGGATAATGAATTCTTGCTATTTTATTCGGTCTATAGGTCGGTCATGTCTAGTCAATCACCTCTGAACCGACGAGTCCCGATCTTCAGTCCAATAGGGACTTTTTCATTCTTGCCGTTATGTCCAGTTTGTCACCTCTGAATGGTGGAATTCTAAACTTGGTGGCGTTTCAATCGGTCATGTTCAGTTCATCACCTCTGAACCGACAGACAGCCAAGTTCCCTCTTTGTACCGTCATGTTCAGTTTATCACCTCTAACCGGTACGGCTCTGAATTCGGTAGTCTCCGAACGGTCATGTCCAGTTCATCACCTCTGAACCAATTGGATCCTGAACTTCATCCATTAGTCCTCTGTGGACTTCCTTTCTACTGTGATGTTAACATTAAATCTTTGAACAATGGATTGTAAGTCTGGTGCCTTTTAATTGGTTATGTCCAGTCAACCATCTTTGAACTAACGGGTGCCCAGACCTGATCCACCATTGCAATCCCTTGTGGGCTAGCTGCCAAATTAATACGACTACCTCTGGAAGTGGATTCAGAATTTAGCGTGTCTCATCCTATCATGTTTAGTCCATAACCTCTGAATAGACAGGTCCCTAAAACTGGATTCACCCTTTTAAGTTTTGTTGTCATGTCCAGTCAACCACCTCTGAACACCAAACGCTCTGAGATTAGCAGTTTCTCAATCGATTATATCCAGTTTATCACCTCTGAATCGCCAGATAGCTAAGCCTCATTATCCCCAGTCCAATAGGGACTTTTTCATTCTTGTCGTCATGTCCAGTCAACCACCTCTGAATGACAAAAATCCTAAATCTGGTGACCTTCAACCAGTTACATCCAATTCGTCACCCCTAAACTGACAATCTCTAGACTTCATCGCGTTTTGTGGTGCCTAGTTCATCAAAGCAAGTTCATATCCTAATTGTCTTTGATCTGTTATGTTAATATTTACCTTTAAAAAGGAAGATCGTCAAGTTCGCTTTATTTCATCTACATCCCCAACAAGATTTGAATCGAGCCGACACTCAAACTTATTGGTGGCAATTTATCAAATAACTAATTCTATCACGTTTTCAATCTCTGAATAGATTAGTGAATATTCTTATGGTATAAGTCGGAAGATTATACCATCTTATTTCCTTTGAGAGTTATAATCTAACCTAAAATTACTGCAAACTCAGAAGATAAAGCAAGCAGAGACACAACAGAAAAGTCAAATAATTTTTTTTATTGATTCAGAAGAAAAAAAGAGGGATACATTGATTACAAGCTACGACTGTGTCTCGTATGACTTGATCCGTTCTTCAAGAGTAGCCAGCCTGCATTTTCTTTCCTCAGCGGCTCTGATGAATGCCTATGATCTCAGCTCAGCCTCAGTGAAGTTCGCCATTTGGGACAAATGAGCCTCAATCTCCTCCATAGTTGCTTTTTTCTCCATATCCTGCTGCAGGACTTCATCATTCTTGGCTTTGAGCTGCTACAACCGAGCAGTCTCCTCAAGATGCACCAGTTCAGTCTTGGACAGGAGAAGATTGGCCCTCTTGATCATCTCTTTGGCCTTTTCAATCTTATCCTTAGCATCAAGGAGAGCACTATTGGAGGCATCGATAGCATCACCTATCTCTACCTTCCTTACCTCCAAGGACTTCAAGTCTAAAGATACCGCCTCGGCTGCTTCCTGTGCCTCCAGGTGAGCTTTCTGAATCTGAGCCGTGAGACGTTTAAGCTCTTCATCTACCAATGGATGCATGTCCGAGCTGCTAAGGCCACGCCACTCACCCACGTCCCTCTCAAACTTCTCCACCAACAGCTCCAATGCAGCAGCTTGGTCATCCCCTTCAAAATCTCAGATATCCTCAATATTATAAGAGAGGACCACCTTCAGAGTTGCAAATGAAGCGGTCGAGCCCTTCAAAATCAAAGCAATGGACTGTTTTAGGCTCTTATAGAAGCTGTCGACCATTTCTGCCATGAATTCCCTCTCAGCTTCAATTACTCTCGGCGAGCGAGTAATCCCCAAAGATAAACCTCCACCGATTTCACCATCATAATAGTTGAGGAAGTGGCAGAAATACTGGTCGGAGATGGACGAAGAATCATTGGCAATCGAGGGGAGTCTTCATCGATACCAATACACCGGCCACGACGGAAGTAGGGATGGTGACTACTCCAGAAAGAGCTGGCTCGACAATCAATGTTGGAGACGTTGGACTGGTGATTACCCTGAGACTGATTGTCACCAAAACTGGAGGCATCATGGAAACACCGTCATCTCGCCAGCCGATTCAGATGAAAAGGCGATCGGTTCTGTCGATAACATGGAAGGGAGAGCAGTCCTCGTCTCCTCAGCCGCTGTAAGATCACTAGCGGACTCCGGTTGGTAAGGAGGCAGGTCACGATACAGGACATCCAATTCTGCGACATCTACAGTAGCTGAGGTACTTGTCTCCTCCCTGACTTCCCCAAAAAGGTCTGTCGGCTCCTTTGAAGTTGATGCGGCTAGAGACGGAACACCTGCAAGAGTATTTTGTTAGGACAAAGTTAAGCAAAAAAGGGAGACAAGCAAGGGTCTTTTACAGAAAGGAGCTGAAGTCACGATAGATATGGTCCCAATCGTCTCCTCGACAATTTCCTTGGGTGCTCCCTCGACGACGTTGCTGACCTCGACTGGCTCCATAGAAGAGACCTCGACAGTGGCAAGAGAAGCACCAGTTTCTACTAAATCACCAGAGGCTGGCTCAGGAAAAAGTTCATCAGTCCTGAGGGTCCCAGTAGTTGTAGCGGCACCCGATCCTCCTTCACTTGCCACAGGTTCCGCGACCAATTCCCTTGAACTCGAAGCCATTGGGCTTTCTTTGCACTTGCCAGCACTGGAGGGACTGACGTCAGCTGCATAACCCTCAGGTTCATCGGAGATGAAGTAACTAGCTTCGTCACCTTCCCTGTAGGTGAACAGTGGATCATAGTAATCTCCTTATTCCCCCGCGATCTCAGTTCCTGTATCCCAAATTAACAAGTTAGCTGTACGAGAAGAGAGAATAATTAAAAAAAAAATCTTGCAAATGGGGACTAATCTTACCCAAGCCTGGAGCAGCCTTTTTAGCTACTTTCTTCTGCCCAGATAGTTTTATAGCTAACAGAGTAGGAGAAGATATGATCGCAATTGATTCTATCTCCTCAACGACTGGAGCGTAGAGACGAGGTTTCTTTACCACCCTCTTCCTGTGAGGTTCGCCCTCTCGCTTCCACTTAAAATGGACGTCTGGGTTTTCCTCTTCCTCTTCTACCTCTTCCATCTCTACTTCCTCCATGGGAGCCATGCCTACCCCACCAGGAACATCCTGTGTTACCTCGGCGCTAGCAACATCCTCAAAACGAGAGCTTTCAGCATCAGAAGCTTCACTGTCAGTCACAACGATAAACTCAGGAAGGCCTGGCACTCGAACTCTTTTTCCCTTCCCTTGTGCATTTACCTTTTGCTTTATCCGCTTAGAGATCCACTTCAAGTCGGAGGAGTTGAAGTTGAACCCAGTTAGCGTGAAATTGGAGGTCTTGTACCACTGGCAGAATCCCAAAGTCATCAGTAGGTTCGGGGTTCTCAACGGCAGCACAGTCGTGTCTCAGTGCAACTGGCAATAAATATCGCCAAGCTCGAGCACCATCGATCAGGTTCCCATAAAGGCCAAGTTGGTGTTTGGATTGCCGACGTAGATCTAGTCATATCCAAACTGGCAAGCAAAATGGCTTGGAACGTACGGTTTCAGGTAGCAGATGTCCCCGCTCCGGTACACCAAGTGAGAAGGCCTGATACTTACCAGCCACTCGAAAACTCTGCAGTTCAGTGATGTTCTGCCATCTCTGGCATCCTTGAACTCTTCACCATAACCAACGTCTCGAATGTAGGGGAAACATCAAAAAAGGTTGTACATGTCATGGCGACACAGCAGTTTGCGGACTGCAGCCATATAGATTCGTTCCATGAAGACCCTTCGAACTGGCGAAGGTGCGCGATCTGAACACCTTCTGGAGACTCTTCCCCTGGTTGGATGATCTCCGGACAATGCAGAGCAAACCATTCCATCAAATGGTGTATGGCAATCCAACCTTAGGGTTTGGCCCATCGCGAGGTAAAACTGTTCCTTTACCCCTCTTCGTTGTGGGTGACCTACAGAAGGCTTTCGTCAGTGAACGAAAACCTCGTTGTATGCAACATACCATAGCCGGAAGTAGCCTCAGAGAGCAACTGTGCACCAAGCGAATGGCCGGAAGCAGTGCCGTCGGGAAAATGGCATCGTTGGAAGGAGACGGCACTACACACCTCTTCAACCAAACTGACAGAAAGCCAGCCAAAAGTGCCTTCCGGGATATCGGTTGACGGGTCTGATGATGGAAACTCTTGAGAGTATCGGTCTTTTCATAGATACCATCGTCTTCTTCCAAAATGATGTCTCCGTGGTCGTGTTCCCTCATCATTCGAAGGATGTCCTCCTCTACCGCCCCGAATCGAGCTTCTTGGGAGCTTCCTCCAGAGTGGAAAACAGATAATCCGCCCAACTCTTTAAGCTGTTCGAGCTTCCCTTATACCCACCGTGCACATCCAAGTAGATGTAGAAGTGGCACATCAGCTCTCTGTAAGTCTCGAACAAGGCGGGCTCCTGCTTCTCTAGTAACGCCAGATTCGCTTCGCAGGGAAAATACTCCTCATAGGGAAGAGATCCCATTGGCAAGGCAAAGACCTCCCACATCTCATGCAAAGCCATACCCAGCTCGCCCATGGGAGCGAAGAAAGTCCCTGTGGCTGGGCAGTACAATTTAAAGATGGCGTAGAAATTTGCAACGCTCATCTGAATGCCATAGCATGTGGCTCTAACAGCTTCACAGAGTCTAAGTCTTTCCAGGTCCTCTCTGAAGTGAGCCAAAACGTACAAGGTCAAGTTTTTCCACTAGGCCTTCGGAGGATGAATCTAACCCGGGGCCCTGAAGTCCGTCGCCGGATAATTACCACTGACCTTTAAGAACTAGTTTCCAATGTCTGGGCCATGGTTGGGTTCTCCCCCACCGAGATGTCTTGTAGAATGTTCACAGGGTGCAGACCTAGTATGCACCGAGGTGGACCTGCCCTGTTGAAACTGTGAGAAGAAACTGTCAGAATTTCCATGTGAACTGAGTCAGTAGTCCGGTTCACCTACCAGTTCATCTTCCTAGGCTTCGTCACACACTGGAAGAAGGATAGTGGAAAGTGACATTTACTCAACAGAAGATAATACTTCTCGCCATTTAACGTGAAAATCCACTGCCCTTCTCCAGCTAGCAGCTGCTGCTCCATGTCGGGCGCCGCATCCCCAAACATGAAGCTGGGCTTCCGGTAAACTTTCCAATCACGGTCTTCTAGAGGATCAGTGGTCAGTATACTTCTCATCGTGCACTAATCTCCAGTGTGAATAAAGACATCGCAATCGGGCGTGCTCCTTTTACTTAATAAAGAAGCCTGCCCCTGGAATTATAGACTGACATTCCCACCCAATCCCCTAGCTGACCCGAAAAGATTGTTCAATGGGCCGGGAGTATAGTGCACTGCAAAAACAGAAAGAAGAAAGCATGTTAGCCTACAAACAAAAGAGAAAAAAGAAGAATGCAAATTGCTAAGGCATAGCTTTGCTGTTTAATCGAAGCTAGCTTAGCATTAGCTTCGCCTCGAAGCTTAACTTCGCACTCAGCACAAAGGCAGAGTGCAAAAAGTAGCAAAGGTCAAGCATAGCTTCATTCAAGCGAAGCTAGCTCAACAGGCATAACTTCACTTTTTCAAATCGAAGCTAGCTCAGCGTCAGCTTCGTTCCGAAGTTTAACTTCACACTCTGTACAAAGGCAGAGTGCAGCAAATCACGAGTACTAGCTTCGCATGGAAGCTTAAGAGGCATTTATACCTAAAAGGGGTAAACTCCTCTATCTAGCTTCGCTGCGAAGCTTAACTTCGCACTCTGCACAAAGACAGAGTGCAAAAAGCCCTAAGGGCTAGCTTCGTATGGAGGCTTGAGAAAGAAACCTTTCGATTTTTAAACTTTGATTCACGAAATTAAAGGGGAACTAAATCCCCTAAAATTCGATGGAATCAAAATTAAGGGAGTTCGAGTACCTGAGATCACCAAATCATTGTGAGTCGTGGTGGATTCACCATGAAATAGCCAAAACTTGGCTTCAAAAGAGATGAAAAATCTCTGAAAAAAGGGGGAAAATCCCTACCCGCAACGGGGCGTTCGTTGGTCGGAGGCGGCGGCGCCGTAGAAGAGGTGGCAACCTCTTTCCCTGCGCATTGCTTGGGAGCCATTAGAACTTATAAGAAGTTCTGAAAGATCTCGAAAGGAGGAGATGAAAAGAGTTCTAAAACTCTGGAAAGTTTTTGAGGAGTTAAGAGAAGAAAAACTTCTCTGAAGGTTCAACCGAATTGGCTTTTTATAGACACAGGAGTGTCTAGTTTTGCCTCCTCAAAAGTAGCGCAAGAGGTCATTTCAATTTAATTTGAAACGACAGTTGAAAACCGAAGGCAGCGAAGTTAGCTAACTTCGCTCAAAAACTTCCTTTAGCTTCGCAGGAAGCTTTGGTAGCTTCACTGAGAACTTGTATCTTAGCTCCACTGAGAGCTCATTTTTAGCTTCGCTTGAAGCTTTACTCCAGCTCCACTTAGAGCTCATCTTTAGCTTCACCTAAAGCTTTATCTTAGCTCTGCTAAGAGCTTATTCTTCATGGAAATTTCTAGGATAAAACCAATCTGATTACCTAGTATAGTGTACAGCTGCATCCAGTGGATTTTCCTGACTTAGGGAATTTTGATATCAGGCTTCAGATTCAAAGTGCTTCAGAATCTGTATCAATCCATTACAGATTTATGAAAACTTTGAAGGGGGTTTTGTTGACACTCCAAAAAGACAAGCTCCTGGTAGCACTTCAATCGGTCTGAACGACGTGTACATTCGGCGACATTTACAAAAGTCAAAGTCATGAACGAACTGATGACAAGTTCTATACCTGCACCAGAGGCCAAAGTAGGCCTATAAGGCTAGGTTTGTTCAACATATAGCCTCGCAGGAGCCCAAATAGGGCTAATTTCACGCATAGCCTTGTCAAAAGGCCAAAGCCACTAGCTTCGCACGAAGCTTCAATCAGCCCCGCTGAAGGCTAATCTTAAGCTTCGCTAGAAGCTTTCTCACCAGCTTCGCTGGAGGTATGGTTCAGATCTACTCTGAGCTAATTTCCTAGCTTCACCTGAAGCTTCACCTAGCTCATCAAATGAGCTAACTTCTAGCTTCGCTTGAAGCCTTGAATACAGCTTCGCTTGAAGCTTTTTAAGATGAGCTTCGCATGAAACTCTTACTTAGCTCCATGGCGAGCTTTACCAGGTCATCAGTTGACTGTTTCAAAATCCCACGAGGGATTAATGGGTGAACCCCGCTACTTTAGTGGGGTTAATGCCACTTTAAGTGGGCGGTTACACCTACCCACTTCGTCCCACATTAAGTGGAGATAATTAAGCCACAATGGCTATTAATAGCTCATGCGAACCTCCCAGCTTCGCCGGAGCTTGCATTTAGCCTCGCGGTAAGGCTATTTCGAGCTCACTACTTGTAATGGAACAAATGAGTAATGAAGTACAAACACATAATAATCAAGTGTAGCTCACTACTTGTACAAGTAAAAACACAAGTTTTAATGAAAACTACATCTTAATAAGTAATCACCACATGAAGCATAAAACAAACATGATCATTAGGCTAAATGCACGTATTTTAGAACTAATATATACATAGTGGTTAAACAATAGTGAGAACACAAAATATTAATCCATATGAATATGGGTGTATCTCCAAGACTATCTATGCATATCACATGTCTAAGAACATTGAATTTAACATAATGAATATTGAAAACCAAGACATGTTAAAAATATTTATATGAAAACATGTAAACAAAATTGGGAGTTAGAGATAGTTACCAAGACCAATGAACCAATCCCTAAGTCTTCAAACCTTGGTGGTCCTCCCACCAAACTTTCATGATAGCGATGCTCAATTAGGTATATCCATCTAGTTTTACATGCATCCACCACCAAGGCACCAACCCTTTCACGTTTTGTGAGAGCCCACACCTACATCAAACACAAGTGGTGAAAATTTTGATACCATTATCATTTTTAGGTCCATTGGGGTTAGTAACAATTGGAACTGAAACATTTTTGTTAGCAAAATTTTAATAATTTATCCTATCAAAATAAAATTTTTCAAGATGGCCTTTGCGGCCACAATGTGTACATTTGTACATTCTAGCATACATGTGAGTGGGGTGAGCATGGTGTGCATATGTATGCCATAGGGTATGTGCATGAGTATGCATATGTATGCCATAGGGTATGTGCATGAGTATGTAAAATTTATTTCTTACAAAATATGGATTCCAACGTATTATGGTTAAATACACATTGGCTCAAAATGGAGCCCAAACAATCAATTTCTTCTTCACAATACAAATATCATTATTAATTTTGGAAGAAGAGACATGAGGATGAGAATCAATAATCTTTTTCTTTTTAGAAATATTTTCTTTTTCTTTTAAAATAATTTTCTTTTTAAATAGTTATTTTCTTCCAAAACAATTTCTTTTCCTTTTTCACCAAAATAATTTTATTTTTCAATGAATTGTTTCCTTCACAAATGTCATTTAATTTTAAAGGCAAGAAAATATTCTCCTTTTTCAAAAATTCATTATTTTTGAAACACATTCAAATTTATTTTTAAAAGAATTATTTTCTTTTAACAAAGAAGTGTTTTCCTTCTTCAACTTATCATTTTTAATTTTTAATAAATCATATTTTCCAAGAAGTTTTTGACAAAAGATGCAAGCTCATAATAAGGCATGTCAATATGTTCTTCTAGCTCGGATTCGGAATTTACCTCAGCCCTTGGACCATGTAGCACATGTTGAAAGCATCACTTCCATCATCCCAGTCACTCCCCATATAGTTTTGATTTTGTTCACCAAGAGAGACAAGTGTGTTCCATACTACAAAAGCCGAATTAAAATTAGAAACCCTAGATAAATATTCATCATTTAGGGTTGACTTTAAAGAATGAATGGCTTTTGTGTTAGCCTCAAGATGTTTGCCATTAATAAAATATGAATTCTTAATAGTAGCAAAATAGACATGAATTCCTAAGGTCTTAAGATACATAGACATCTTAACTTTACAATTTTGAAAGTCAAGAATGTCAAACATGGGAGGTGTCATGAAATCCATGAGTGTGTGTACAAATATTGTGATTAGCTGAAAATAGGGTCTTTAACTTAAGGTTGTTAGACCCAATCGAGAGCATCAAGCTCTGATACCAATTATAGGTCACCTAGAGGGGAGTGAATAGGTGACAAGCTTATCAAATGCAAACTAATGCGGAATTAAAACTAATTATGCAAACTAAAACTATTATGCAAACACACAAATATAACCAAAGAGTGTATCCGAATTCCCGGTGAAGGGTGTTGGCCCAAAGGCCCATCACTCTAGTTTTGATGATGATTGACTCATGTAGTTATAGTGTACTAATGATCTTATGTTTCTATCGTTTCAGTCATCTATAAAGATCATAGTAGGTGTGTAGCTTCAACTAAGGTGTTTTGGAGCGTACACGTGTTGATTCAAGAGCTTGCGCATCAAGATCACTTCTAGCACTCAGTTGGAGTCTTGCTCGTTGGATCGTGTTTGGATCGAGTCGACTTGGAGAAGGAGTTCTACAAGAAGACTTGGATCGATTTGTGTTGTTTAGACCTTATGTAAGATAGTTAGTGATAATATGCTCAAGTTCACACACACACACACACACACACACACCACACACACACACTAGTTTCTATATGTTTGATTTTTTCATTTAACTGGTTTTGGATTTCATATCAAAAATATAGATATAATATCTTTCATGTGTATTGAATTTTATCCATACACTCTATGCTTCAAAAGAGTTTCAATATCTTGTTTTTGTATCTACATATGTTTTGGAGAAAACGATTTTTCATTTCAAAATACAAGTTTTGGAAAATACGGTTTTCGGTTTTAAGCTTATCTTCTAAATCACAAAAATGGTTCAAAATGTTTGTAATATGTGTTGAACTTTGATCACACATATTTGCACTTCAAAGTAATTTAAAGACTCATTTTTGTAGAATTAATATGATATTATGGGATTTTTAGTTGAATCAAAAAGACCAGTTTTCTATACTTTTATCCCTGCCTGTTTTGTGCTGACGGTCGACCGGGCGGTCGACCGGACCAGGAGTCGATCGACCTTACCGGTCGACCGATGTGCATAAGACGTTCACAAAGGCCAGCCAAGTAGGCTGGTCGACCGCTCGGTCGACCGACTGAAAGCACCCAACTCTCGGGTGCGGCCGGTCGACCGGACGGTCGACCGACAGGCTTGGCCCGGTCGACCGGAGGCTCAACGGTTAGAAAAGTGACCGTTGGCCGATCGATCGGAAGGTCAAAACTGACCATATCTGGCTGCCAACGGATATATTTTCAAATGGCTATATAAATGGGTTTTCTCTTGGCTGTTTTCAATAAGATTTTTAAGAGCTTTATTTATGATCTCTGTATAGTTTTTGCTGCCATTGAAAAGAGAGTTTTGGGCTTTAAAGTTTGAATTTTATTTGGTGTTTTCTAGGGTTTGGAAAATCAAAGAAAAGTAGTTTTGGAAAAAGTATTTTTGGTTCACCTTCTTCATTTTATCTCTTATTTTCCCAAGGATTTTCTTTGAGTATTTATTTTCCATTCCTTTTGGTTTTTCTCACACTTGAGCTTATTAGATCTATCCTATCCATAGGATTTTGTCTATTGTGAGGAAGAAAAGTTTGTGATCTTTTAGATCACTAAGTTGTAAACCTTGATTCATTTTGTTGTTCCTCTTGTGGAGAGGAGGTGATTGCCTTGGCTTGTTGATACCCCTCTTGTGGTGAGGTGGTGGTTGGCTTGTGTTTAGGCTTTGTGCCTTTGCCTCTTGTGTGGAGGTTGCTATTGTTAGAGAGAGGAGGTGTGTTCTACTTGTTGTATTACCCAAATCTTTAGTGGAGGTTCCCTGTGTGGGAAGTCCTTTGTGGACGACTTAGTGGATTGAAAATCTTTCTGGGTGAAGGCGGGGACGTAGAGTTGGGTGCTCGAACCTCGAAACACATCTCGGCGTTTGCGTTTGATTATCTTACTCTAAACTCTCTCTTTATTATTATTTAGCATGATTCATATTGCTCATATTATATTATATGCTTGTGATTGCTTGTATCTTCATACTTGTGTTAAACCAGAGAGCTTCACATAGCGCCTCAACTCTTTTCTAAGAGGAATCTAGAGGAGATAGTCCAGAGCCCTTCACGGGGAATTCGGCTACACTCTTTGGTTACACTAAGTGTGTTGCTTGAGATTTGCATTCCACATCATTTAGTTTTTAAATTGCATTATTTGTCATTAGATTGCCTTACACCTATTCACCCCCCCTCTAGGTGTACTTTCAAAGGGCTCTGGACTATCTCCTCAAGATTCCTATAAATTAAGAGTTGAGGTGCCACTATGGCTCTTTTGGTTGAATAGAAGTGTGAGCAAACAATCCCAAGCATATATCAATTAAGCACAAGGAATATCAAGTAAGTAATAGATATAAACAATTAACACATGCAAGATATATAAACACAAGTGAGAGATGGAGAGAGAAGCAATCGCTAATACGGGAGATTTGTTTCGAGGTTCGAGCCACTTTCTGTACGTCCCCGCCTTCACCACTATGAAGGATTTCTACTATAATCGATCCTGCAAGATCACTCGGTACCGCAACACCTGCAACGAGCTCCCTCAAGAACTCTTAGACCCGCAAGCCCCTCACTTGTTCTCGCAAAAATAACACACGTGAACCCGCAAGCTCGCTGAGGCGCAACGTCTACAACTCCTCAAATACAAGGGGCGGAATACTTGTTATCACTTATCTTGATCACAAAAATAAACTCTCTCATAACAAGGATCCTAGAGGATGAATATAGCAATGGAAAGCTCAAGCTTGTGTGAGAAAAACTAGATAGATGTTGTGGTGAAAAACTCAATAAATTTCTTTTGAAAACTCAAGAAAAACACTCTTGATAAACACTCTTTTGATATGAAAGTTTAGCCTAAAAACTTGTTGAAAAACTTCTAATGGAGATGGGAAAATGGCTCTTGAAAACTCTCCAAAAATCTTGCCTAAAATAGGCAAAAAGATTCCTTATTTATAAGGGATCAAAAACTAGCCATTATGGCTCAAAATCTGGCCAGAATGGCTTATCGGTCGACTGCGCTGTCGACCGACCAACAGTTAAATTTCTGACCGTTGAAGTCTGGCGGTCGTCCAGGCGGTCGATCGACCTTAGACTTAGACTGTGCAATAGGTCAACTTTGAGCACAATTTTGAGGCCTAAAACGTTAGACTTTAGAAATAAGTATATATAATGAATTTGTAGATCTTAAAGTCTTCTTTCTAATGCAACTTAAATCAAATCAATATCATTTGGAGTAGCACGTTATCAACAAAATACTAAAAGGGATCAAATCAGAAACTGTAAACTATTTTCAGAACAAGAAAGATTTCAACCCAATATTTGACATCTTTAACATTTGAATCAAAAAATGATTATTGAATAAGAAATGTAGCTCTAAAAGTTATCTTTGAAATGCAATTTAAATCATATTGATTGAATATAAAAATAAAAAGTTATGACTAGAAATCTATAAGGGTATCGAGCAAATCATCAGAGCGGTCGGCCACCTGATCGACCGAGAAAACCCGAGAGCTCTGCATACTCAGTAGGTCGACCGGTCAGTCGGCCGATCTCTACTATGATCGACTGGTCGGTCGACCAAACTCAAGTCATATAGGCTTGTGCATGTCTTGTTCACGTCGGTCGACCGGTCGGTCGACCGCAAGCAGCCTAAAAATAGTTTTAACAACTTTTTAAAATACATCTTAAATTCTATAAAATTTCCATAAAATCCACAAAAATAAGTTCAATAAAATACTTTGAAGTACAAATATGTGTGATCAAAATCAACACATATTACAAACATGTGAACTATTTTTGAGGCATAGAATTTAAAGCTTAAAACAAAAATCGAATTTTTTGAAAACCAAACTAATTTATCCTTTACATTTTATCTAAAACAAAATCTTAACACTTACAAATATGACATGATTGAGGCAAAACCTGCACAAAAATACGAAATTTCAGATCTTATAATAAAAATGTGCAAGTGCTCAATTCTTCCGCTATAGCAAGTGGCTATGCGGGTCGTGATCCACAAGGAGGGTTTGCGATGGAAGCTTTACGGTTCTTTATTGAAATCGTTAAGAAGAAAAGCGAGAGTTCTTCTCTGTTTTTAAGAAGTGAAAATGAAAAAAGAATTATGTTAAAATTAGAGAGAAAATGAGAGATGAAGAAGGTGGAAAAATCAGAAAACAATGAAGCGAATATGTACAAATGAAGTGGAGGAAAAAGAGTTGGAAGAGGTGGTGATATAATTTACACAAATGAAAGAAAGGAAAGAAGATGAAGAAATACTTACCTAGGTTGAGTGATGACCTACCTGGAAACCGTTGAATGTTCTGCCTTTGCTTCGGAGGCGTTCAACGCATAGATCATAAGCTCGAGCTCAGTCCCCGTGCACATTATATCGTCAAGCCTAGCAAGAACGAAGTGATGCGGATCTTGGAGGAGGAGAACGTCTTCATGAACTATCGCTGGCTCTCACGTAGCTTAGTTATACTTGCTTTGGAATTCACTTCTAAACTCAACAACAACAACCAAGGTAAAGTAGAAGAGGAAGACGAAACAAAAGAAAATACGAACATAAAAAGAACTTTTACCTTTATTAATTGCAGAGACAATGGAAGAAAGGAGGAGGGTACATCGTCGGTGTCACTCTCAACATCAGCCTCTCTCTCTTACTTACATGAATCTTCTTCTACCCTAAGTTACATACAAATTACATAAAAAGAAAAGAAAAACCTAAACTACAAAGAATGAAAACTAGGCTAAATCCTAATCTCTGCCTTCTTCAGCTAAACCAGTATTTATAGGCAAAAAACCTAAAGGAGAAGATCCCAGGAAGATTGGGGGAATCTCCTGGTCTGATGTATTTCCCGTATCTTCTTCTGATTTTCTTATTTTTTTCTTCAAAAGTTGACAAAACAGCCTTTGATTGTGCTTGATTCAGGGAGGATTCTTCTCAACCTTCCTTATATGCCAAGATTTTGCCTTGATTCAGGGAGGATACTTCTCAACCTTCCTTATATACCAAGATTTTGCCCACAGGGAGGATTCTTCTCAACCTTCCTTATATGCCAAGATTTTGCCCTGATTTCTTCATCTTGATTTAGGGAGGATTCTTCTAAACCTTCCTTATATGTCAAGATTTTGCCCTGATTTCTTCATTTCAAATTTATTCTGAATTAATCAGAATTTGGTGGGCTTTTGGGCTTGTTTCTCTTCATCCCCTTAAGGAATGGGCCTGCAAATAAATTAAACATTTAATTAGGACAAAGCAGATTTTATTCTATAATAAGTATGGAATATGATAATAAATATGCAACATTAGTGACCAATCACACCCCCATACCTATCTTTTGCTCGTCCTCGAGCAAAACAACTAAACTATACTAAGGATTATTAGACCACTTTCGCAGGTCACGCGATTGCACTGAGCATGTGCAACAAGCCGTTAAACCTCTAGGTTTCCCCTAGCGGACGAGTTTTGTCTCGTGAGGGTTTTCAGTGGATTACACCCACAAAATCCATAAAGAAAGAGAAACAAAGAGTTAGTATTTTCGAAAAGCATTTTGAAAGAGAAAAATATTTGAAATATAATTGTAAGATTTAAGCAATCTATAAGTTATAGGAAAACTGAATTTTTCATTCCTAAACTTAGTCTCTATTCAAAAACTTGTTATCAATCAAAGTAAGGAGTTAATTTGTACTTCTCATCTAGTCTATTACTTTATCCTAAGTCATATGCACTTGTGACTGTGAAAATTTTGACTAAGGGTTCATTAACTCTAACTCTTATGCCTTATTTATATATATATATAATTTTTTTTTTGGTGGTATTATTCCTTAGTTTAGGCTTTCTAATCTGCCCATATAACGAGCCTTTAATCGATGACTCTCAAACCAGACGGCCTTAGGGCACCGGGTGAGAAGACACCCCTCGGACTTAAGGACTCAAGCAAACAAGGCCACAAAACTAAGGATTTTATTATATGGACCTCTTTTAGGCGTGAACACTTATGCTTTATTAGGCACAAATACCCAGCTTAATCAGAGGATTTTTATATATATTTTTCTTTTCAGACTAATCTAATCATCTTTCGCATAAATACTAAGGCTTTCTTAGGCCAAAGCACCTAGCTAATCAATAATTAGATTTGTTTATCTTTTTTTTTTATAAGGCATAAGAATCTTTGTTTTTGAACCCTAAGTGTGTAAGTGTATGAAGGGTGCATATTTCATCAAGGTAAAGATCAAGACTAAATTACTTTGACAAATTTTCTTCCTAACCCTAAAAATCAAACAAATAATCTTATTTTGACCAAGTATAAGAAATCCTAATTTAGATTTTCCTATTCCTTAAAATTAACTTAATTTCTTACAAAAAATATGTCAAAATATTGTTTCTATTTTCAAAAAGTTTTTAAAAGTAAAGAAAATGTTAATTTCTTTTTTTTTAAACAAAAAGAAAGTTATGTTAGACCCTCCCCACACCTATCTCATGCATTGTCCTCAATGTATGAATTAATGCATAGATGCATGAAAAAGAAGAAAGGGAAGGAAAAGGTTACCTTAAGGTGGTGGTTCCGGTGGCGGTCTGATTGGTCCACGAAACGCGGCCCAATCAACTTTTCTTGGGTCTCGGAGGAACCCACCAGAAATATCTTTAATATAACCCATTAAAAAGATAAATCCATGAAGGATCTTTATTAAATATTTAACCCCATCTAATTTCCATATTCCATAACTAATTTCGGAGTCAAATTTGTCAACCACCTCGTCCCAGAATGGAGTATGAAATGATAGAACAGTTGACTTGGACTCAGGAAGGACAGGAACTAATACCGACTCAGGAAGGTGACTTAAGTCAAGTAAAGGTTCAGGAGTCGAAATAGGTTCAGAAATTGGGTCCAAGTCAAGAAGTTGAAACTCAAGTCCACATGTATTTTTCAACAATGGAATGTGACCTAATATGGGTGATTCCAGTTCAGGGATGGGAGGTGATGGAATCAAAACCGACTCTAGAATATTATTCAAGTTTGGTAATAGAACAGGAGTCAATATTGATTCAGAAAGTTGAACTGGATCACAAATTTGAGAATCTAGGTCACATATCTCATTGAGTTCAATATCATAAAAATGAGAACTTGCCAATTTGTCAATAGGATCTTCAAAAGTGTATAATTGGTCAAGTTCATATGATCCTCAAAGATGGGTGATTCAATTTCATTATGAATTGGTACAGGATCCAATGTTGACTCCGGGAAAGATCGAAATCAGGTGAAGATACCGGAGTCATAATCGAATCGGGAAGTAAAATAGAATCACTAAGTTGGGGCTCAGGATCATATTCATTTTCAAGTTCTATTTCAGGAAAAGGATAACTTGCTAAACTGTCAATATCTTTTTCAAAATTTGGAGTTTGGGCAAGTTCAAATGGTTGTTCTGAAATGGAATCTTGATTTCCAAAACTACATGATTCTTCGGCTCTAACAGAATAGTTAGTGACATCAGGACGGTGGGAACGTAAAGATTCGACCATCATATCTATGTCACGGTTACGAGTGTTTTGAGCCTGAGTCATGGCTTCAAGCATCTTTTCATAGTTGATAGGTTCATTGTTTTGATGAAAAGATGAAGAATTGTCTTGGAAGTGGTAGTGAAATTGTGAGTCCATCAGATTTTGGGGTTTATGTTTGGACTCACGCATACTCATTTCCATAATTGATGGTTTCCTATTTTGGACGGGTGGAATTGAGTATGAATCTTGAACATAATATGGACTGGGTGGAGAAGGAGGACAATTTGGTTGAAAATCTGACTCAGGGTAGGTGAATCCCCACTGACTCTGTGAAGAGTTGAAATCTTTATGGAAATTATAGTCATACGATGGGGGGTATGGGTCATATTGATTCGGATAAGACCAATCCGGCACACTAGGTTGGTCAAAGTTGTGATATGCCGGGTTGATAATATCCGAAAAAGAATTCGATGTGTAATATGGATCATTATTAAAGTTGAAAAAATTATTATTATAGTCCATATCACACAATAGAATACAAACAAAGAAAAATAAACAAACAAAAAGAAAAAAAAATTCTAGCCTAAGTTAGGGTAGACTTAGGACCTAGACGACTCCTAACTGGTTAGACTGTCCACGGGAGGTCTAATGTAGACTTTAACCACAAGCTAATCAGCCAAGTCAGGGCAAGGTTGGTGGGAGGTTTTCCGTCAAAGACGTTCCTTAATTAAATAACCACCAACCTTCGGGCTTTCGGCCCTCAATCCCTTTCCTAGACACTGATTTTGCAGGAGTTAGATTCCAACATTTTTCCCCTTAGGATAATCTCCTAATTGAGTCCGAGATGTCCCTAGGGCCAACATCTACTCAATTTTAGTTAGGATTGGGTTAGTGAGTGTTTGGAATCTGATTTTTGGGCTAAGGAAGGGTGATTAAATCCCCACCTTATCTTGTTATGGGTTAGTGCCCTTAAGATAAATTTGTGCAAGTGTACAAGATATGTAAATACGATTCACTCAAAGCGATGAAAATCAACCAAGAGATGATTCCTATTCTACATGCAATGCAGACGTACCTTGCTCCAGCACTCTTCAACAGTAAATATAAATGAATTGAAAAGACACGTGCCTAAAATGCAAACGTCTAATCAATTTTTAACTTTTGCAACAAATATTTTACTGTTGATTATTAGCAGGTTTTTGTGATGGCATATAAGAAATAAAGAATTGCAGCAAACTAGAATTTGCAAAGCAAGCAGCCCTGCAAAAACCTGTTAGTAGTCAACTCGTCCTTGCCGCGGATCCGCGGCTTTTGCTGTGGGAACGCGGCAATTCAGAGGGCAATGGGTCTCTGCTTTCTAGAGCAGAGGCCAAATATCACTTGTATGTCACTGCAATATTAATTTCCTGCTTTGCTTGCCCTTAACCTGCAACAGAGAAGAAAGTTCGTTTTAGTTCTAAAAAATTTTCAATAAAAAATAGATTTCAATAAAAACGTTACCCTCCCCGGCAACGGCGCCAAAATTTGATTGAGGCAAAACCTGCACAAAATACGAAATTTCAGATCTTATAATAAAATGTGCAAGTGCTCAATTCTTCCGCTATAGCAAGTGGCTATGCGGGTCGTGATCCACAAGGAGGGTTTGCGATGGAAGCTTTACGGTTCTTTATTGAAATAATTAAGAAGAAAAGCGAGAGTTCTTCTCTGTTTTTAAGAAGTGAAAATGAAAAAAGAATTATGTTAAAATTAGAGAGAAAATGAGAGATGAAGAAGGTGGAAAAATCAGAAAACAATGAAGCGAATATGTACAAATGAAGTGGAAGAAAAAGAGTTGGAAGAGGTGGTGATATAATTTACACAAATGGAAAGAAAGGAAAGAAGATGAAGAAATACTTACCTAGGTTGAGTGATGACCTACCTGGAAACCGTTGAATTTTCTACCTTTACTTCGGAGGCGTTCAACGCATAGATCATAAGCTCGAGCTCAGTCCTCGTGCACATTATATCGTCAAGCCTAGCAAGAACGAAGTGATGCGGATCTTGGAGGAGGAGAACGTCTTCATGAACTATCGCTGGCTCTCACGTAGCTTAGTTATACTTGCTTTGGAATTCACTTGTAAACTCAACAACAACAACCAAGGTAAAGTAGAAGAGGAAGACGAAACAAAAGAAAATACGAACATAAAAGAACTTTTACCTTTATTAATTGCAGAGACAATGGAAGAAAGGAGGAGGGTACATCGTCGGTGTCACTCTCAACATCAGCCTCTCTCTCTTACTTACATGAATCTTCTTCTACCCTAACTTACATACAAATTACATAAAAAGAAAAGAAAAACCTAAACTACAAAGAATGAAAACTAGGCTAAATCCTAATCTCTGCCTTCTTCAGCTAAAACCAGTATTTATAGGCAAAAAACCTAAAGGAGAAGATCCCAGGAAGATTGGGGGCATCTCCTGGTCTGATGTATTTCCCGTATCTTCTTCTGATTTTCTTATTTTTTTCTTCAAAAGTTGACAAAACAGCCTTTGATTGTGCTTGATTCAGGGAGGATTCTTCTCAACCTTCCTTATATGCCAAGATTTTGCCTTGATTCAGGGAGGATACTTCTCAACCTTCCTTATATACCAAGATTTTGCCCACAGGGAGGATTCTTCTCAACCTTCCTTATATGCCAAGATTTTGCCCTTATTTCTTCATCTTGATTCAGGGAGGATTCTTCTAAACCTTCCTTATATGTCAAGATTTTGCCCTGATTTCTTCATTTCAAATTTATTCTGAATTAATTAGAATTTGGTGGGCTTTTGGGCTTGTTTCTCTTCATCCCCTTAAGGAATGGGCCTGCAAATAAATTAAACATTTAATTAGGACAAAGCAGATTTTATTCTATAATAAGTATGGAAATATGATAATAAATGTGCAACATTAGTGACCAATCATGACACAAGTCTTGAAAATCTTTGCTTGAAAAACTTCTTCTCCATCTTGACTTGGTCCAAACTTGATCCATGAGCTAGCTCCTCTTTGAGTACTTGATGCAATCTTGAAGCGGAAGCTCTTGAATCAACATGTGCTAGCTTCAAAACTTGACTTCGAATCTTATTTTGATACTAAACACCGACTAAAATCTTGATCAAATATCTGAAACTAAATAAGCACAAGATCATTAGTACTATAACTACATGAGTTAATCATCATCAAAACTAGGGTGATGGACCTTTAGGCTAATATGGATTTCTGCTGCTATTTTTCTACTTTGATTGTCTACATACTGTAATAATTAAGAACTAAAATTAGTAATTGAACGTATTAATACTGTTTAGACATTTGCATTTAGGCATGCACCAATTCAATTCCAATATACTGTATTTTGTTCTGTTGTTGTGATCCGAACTGAGGTGTACATATGGCATTACATATAGCATAGGACAAACACGTGGATGATTTACTCGCTTTGTGTATTATTCTTGCCTATATTGCAGACTTGTTGTAACACCCCGTTCTCAGAATATATACTTAGATACGTATTCAGATTTTCCATCATATTATTTTAATTACTTTTAATAATTTTTTGTTTTAAGATTGTTTATGCAATCATTTTGCATTGGATCCGGATTCGTGGACTCTGAAGTCAGCCCTAGTCTGAACTAGGGAACCAATCCTAGTATACTGATTGATTTGACCTTTCTGGTAATTAAATTTGACCGATTTCAGTTTTAAATATCATTTTTCAATATTTTAAAGTTTTCATGATTTTTCAGATTTTTTCTGAATTATTTTTATAAAAACCCTTAAAATGGGGATTAATCAGTACCGTTGGTTTATTTCCAAAATTTTAATTTACAAATGGAGTTGAATTTTGAGAAACCGCTTTCATATATTTTTAAAATAATATTTACTATCTTAATTCATTTTTTGGGAATTTTCAAAATTTAACAGATTTTAACCAGATTTGGTGTGGACCGGTATTGATGGTCAATTCCATGATTTTTTAATTCAAAAATCACAAAGAATTTCTTTGAACGGATTTCACCATGACTCTAAGAATATTTTTGAGAATCTTTGCAGGTCATTTTGAGATACTTGAATTCCGGGCGATTCCGGTATTTTTTTCGAAAATTTTCCGCATCCGCGACCGAACCCAGGGATTTTACCATCCAATTATTTTTTTCATTTTCTTTAAATTATTTTTTTCTTTTTTTTTTCCTTTTCTTTTTTTCCTTTTTTCCTCCCTTCCTTTTTCTTCTACCATGTTCTAAGACCTTCTCCATTCTTCTATTACATTCTACACATTTCCACCAAAATATCTCCTCCAAAATATCCCAACTCACTCATCACACCCTTCCCATCACCTAGGCCGGCCATTACTCCTCCTCTCGTCACCATTTCACAAAAAAACCCTAATCCTTTTCCTTTTCCTTTAAACTCCAACTCCAAAAACAATCTCCATTTTTTTCTCCTTTCACCTTCATTCCTCCATCAAAACCCTATCACCCCCATTCCTCCTTCGTCTCCACTACAATAACAACCACAATAACACCTACAACACCTTACCATCAACTTCTTCCTCCTCCATCTCTATTTATTCCACCATAATCACAAAAACTCCACCATACTATTCATCTCCATTTCCATCTCCCAAAACTACCACCACCACTAAATCCCTTCACAAAAACACCTCCACTCCTCCACCACCTAGGCCGGCCACCACCCCAAGCTAGGGGCCGGCCATCCCATCTCTGGCGATGTCTCCGGCGATCATTCCGGTGACCATTCTGGTGACTACTCCAATGACAATTTCACCATCTTCAACAACGACCACCATTTTTACTACACCATTTTCATCACCATCCCTTCTATTCTTCTCCACCACCACCACCATCACTATCATCATCATAACACCACCCTCATTACCACCATTTCAAGCTCCTACAACATCCTTCCCATTACCTCTATCTCCTTTCTTTTCATTCTCCTCCAAAAACTACCACCACTACTACAAATCCTCCATCTTCACCACCACCTCTTCTATTTTCTTCCCCATCACCACCATCTTTACTTTCACCATCACAACACCACCTCCATCACTCTATTTCAACCTACAACATCACCATCATCATCATCTTCATCACTTTCTCTTTCTCCTTCTCCATCAAAATCAACTCCACCATCTCCACGAAAAACTACAACCACCAACACCATTACCCTTTCCTCCACTTTTCCTCCTCCTCCCTAGGGTCGGCCACCTCCTTGGCCACCCTAGGAGGTCGGCGCACCCCCTCTAGGGCCGGCCACCCCTTGGGCCCAAGCCCTTATTCGTTTTTACTTTGGTGATTTCCTTGCTTCGAGACTCATGTGCGCAGTATTTTCGTGAAGTTGTCTTTTAAAAGAGTGTTTTCCTTGCATCATCAAACTTGTACAGTATTTGGGTTTGTGATGTATTTATGTATGTGGTCCTGTGTGTTTGTATCAGGTTGTATGCGTGTACCGGTGTCATGTGATGTATCTTGTGTTCGAATGCTTGTAATAGTGTAAATAATATGATATTTGTGCACGAGTTGGTACTAACCATGCAGGTGCCCATGTATAGCCTTCGGGGCTTCTACCCACTCCTGAGATGGCTACCCAATTGGTCTAGACCTTGCACCCTTATGCGTTTCATGATAGCTACCAAGAGTGCGTTTAGACCCCGGGCTTACTTCAGCCCTTATGGGCATACACACAGCCTTCGGGTTTCACACACTATATAGATAGTCTAATTACTGCCTGTTTTATATGCATAATTGTGTGGCACTAACATCTTGTGCAGGTACCCTTGTACCGACTCTTGGTTTCTGCCCACTCCCAGGCTACCTACCCAATTGGTTTTAGGCCTGCACCCTTATTGGTTTTGTGGTACCTACCGAGAGTGCGCCTAGACCCCGAACATACTTTAGCCTTCGGGCTCTTGCCCACTTCCTCGAAAGAGGAGTACGCTTAGACTGTCAGGTCTCCCATGTTTCACCTGATAGGCATGATTATCATCGAGCACTTTATTCACTAGATTTTCCTAGGCGAGATGCTGCCGGATTTTCTACTCGCATCTTAAGCCGAGTCATCCCGGTAACCCCGCCAAGCGCTTTAGTGACTAAACATTGTTCGCTATCCGTGCCTCCAGCTTACTAAGCTCTACTTGATTGTGCTCAGCTATCACTATATCAGTTGCTATGAATATGCTTGACATGCTAACACTTACCATGCTATCACCAGACATCTACATATTGACATCTTGACACCTGTCATTTGCATGTTATCACTTGCCTCCTGTTATGAATCACTTATCACCTGCCACCTGATATATGACTACTTGCCCTGTGATATCACATTTACGGGAATCCTATCTTGATATCCTATATTATATATATACAGTGACCTGAACTATAGTACTCTTGTACTCCTGAATTTCTAATCATGACTTGCCCATGCTATTCCCGTAAATTGATAATTACATAATAAATCATAAAAGGTCAACTTATACCAAGTAAGGGGGAACTGATGGACTTCAATTGTGGTTTTATTTAGAATGGTATAGGGATGTTGTGCAACTAAAATCTTAAGGTTCTACCTGTAGGAACCTGTGGGCCCTAGGTGCTCCGGGCGGGGTAGTTCTTAACCCCGGCTATTGTAATCTATTCATCTTGAGTGCTTCGCGGCACGGATCTAACTAAATGTCAGGTTAATTTGGTCGTTGTTCCAGATAGGCACGGAACCCATTGTAAATATAACTCATGGTTCTCATCATCAGTTTCCAATAATCAACCTCGACTTTCTTATATATGGATGGATGTGTGTTGGGATGTACACCTGGACACATACCTAGATATATAGGTCAGACGAGTAATAATAATAAGATGCCAAGATAATAACTCATTGTCTTACTTTGCAACTGGGTTATACCACTGATTTTGCCACAATTACTTTCATCAAATTTTACTTCAGATTTTCGTTTTATTAATCATTAGTATATTTTCAGTTTACTACCTGTGTACTTATCCTCCTAACTTGATCACTCCTCATTTTATATTGATTACTGGTTACCACTTATTACTTGATGTCTCATTCATGTCAGGTGTGCCTATGCTCACGACACAGTTTTCAATGCATATCTTTTAAACTTGGACTTATCGATACACATGTGCCTGTCCATGCACGTCATTTGGCATTCGTATCACCACTCATTGGGGAGTTCTGACCCCCTGGATCCTCATGTCCAGATGCCAGAGCTTGGAGCTTGTGGATTCTTTCGGTTGCTGATCAGAGTAGCGCAGCTGAAGCATGGATCATCAGCAGACCGTTTGGAGCCCCATCCTTCCAAGTCCCCGGCTCGTCTCTCGAGTTTTCCTTTTATAACTCGTGAGCGCCCTTTGTACTGCTCATAATTGTACATCTCTTTGTAACCTCACATTTGCACCTATCGGTGATGTAATTTTCTTGTAATATTGTGTCACATCTAGTGATAACTTTGTAATTGTACTCATATGTTGGAATGTATAATGCACTGCGTATTTTCATACTTTAATTCTTGCCTGTACTGATGCTTAGCGTATATGCGTGAGGGTATTTCTGACTTGTGTATATACGTCGCAGTAACGTCTCCATACCCACGGGATCGAGATGTTACAGAGTGGTATCAGAGCCTACGCTCTCACATCCTCAGTACAACCAGTCAGCAAATTAATGGTAAAGAAATTTACAACTAGAATGCATGAGTCCTATTTAGACAATCCAACTACAAGTACAAGGTTATCTATTTTCTCCTGATAATCCTTCCCTTGAATCCTGAAGCTCTTCCTTCCTTTTGTTTTTCAATTTTACGCTATTCTTAAACTAACTCAGATATGGAAAGACGGAAAAAAAACGTAACGGTTCTAGCAGAGAGAATAATAGCATGATAAGGGTACTTTAAGGTATAATGGAGAGTCAACAGAAGCAGACAGAGCTCTTGCGTCAAGGATTATTGGTTGCACCTCGGGAGCAGAAGCCAGGCAATATGTCAGATTTTAGGAGATTATAGCCGGCGATCTTTTCGGGCATGGAAAGGCTCCTGGATGCAGAGCAGTGGTTGGTAGACACGATAGATCTTCTGAAGACAGCTTGAGTCCCTGACGAGAACCAGGTGGAAGTGGCCAAGATACAGTTGAAGAATGTGGCCAGAATATGGTGGTTGGCAGAAGAAGCAAAACTGGAGAAGTCCATTACTTGGTACCAGTTCTCGAAGGGTTTCTATGAGAGATTCTTCCATGCAACAGCTCAGAAGGAGATGAAAAAGTAATTTATCAGATTGCAGCAGAGGAACCAGACCGTAGACGAATATGCTGCAGTGTTTTTGAGATAGCCGATTCGCGCCATACATGGTGTCTGACGAAGAGAACTGAGCCGGAAGATTTCAGCAAGGTCTGAAGGTGGACATCCAGATACTCCTTATACCCCAGCAACTGAAGATATACTCTCAAGTCCTCTCCGTAGAACGTGAAGTGGAGCGGGGACTAGAAAAGAAGAGCCAGGATCAGGAATAAGACAAGTCAGGGAAGCGAACATTCCATCAGATGGACAGAGAATACCCGGTGATGGATAGAGGAGTACCAGTCGATCTAGTAATACGCCAAAAGCTAAACGTCTGTTCTAGTATCCCCTACAGCAGGTAATATGGAAGTATTGTCGAAAGTCCGGACACATTCAACGCAAATGTCGGATTGCCAAAGGACTGTGTTTGATATGTGGTTACGGGGATCATTCAGTGAGAAATTGTCCATCCAAAAGGACCTACCTAACACTTCTAGAACGAGGGGCACCCCCAGCACTTCCAGCCCCACCACTGAGAAGGTACCTAGAGCCCGTTGGCAGAAGAGTCCCACTCTCACCTTCGCAGCATGATCAGTCACAGAGAGGGGAAAGAGATGGAAGAAGCCAAGTTTATAATTTGTCAACAGAAGAAGCCAGGCATCAGATGAAGTAATGACAGGATATGGAGCCAAATATCTGGAACGGGAACCCTGAAGGTGCCATCCGTAACTGTTAACCCCAAATTATCATGTCCTGAGTTGGTAAGTCTTCCTTATTATATCCACTTTATTGTACTATTATCATCAATCTTAGTTTTCGTATCCACCTCCCTTTTTCCATGTTGTTCTGATCTCTTTCATTTTTTTTTATTCGATTTTCTGTAGGCTTTATACCAACTTAAGATATGGGTAGACTAGTGAGGTAGCGGCAGCGTAGATGTGATTCATTCTTATCCTATTTCGGCATTCTTTGATTTTAGTGCATCATATTATCTTATGTCAGGCAGTTCTTCGGCTTCACATACTATATATATATGGGTATTCTATGGGGATTAGTATAGAAAGTGAGGATTAGTACAGAATGTAGGGTAGTCATAATGTATATAGTCAGATTATGCCACTACACAAAGAGCGTCAATAAGAAATAAATTCTCAGATTCAAGATTTCCGTTAGTCAGAGCTATGGTAGTCTTATTTATAATATTCAAGTGGCGACCACGATCTCTTTCATCAACTTTACAGAGCTCAGGTATTTTTAGAATTGATCTACTGTAAGGTTGGCATCCAGAAGATAGCATTCCGAACTTATTTCGATTATTGTAAAATTCCTGATCATATCCTTCGGAGCCATAACACCTGATGGATTTGATGAGCCATGAATCCCACTAGCCTTGCAATCGAGAATCGTGTTCTAGCCACGCGAGCTCAACCATGCGTGGGTTTTGCTGCACCCTGGTGCTTAACAATTAGAGATGTGTTATGCGCTGGCTTCGCCGCGTGAGCTCCGCCAAGTGCGAGCCTCGCAGAGTGTTATCTCCGCCGCACCCTAGTGCTTAGCGCCTGATGTTGTGTTACGCAATGGCCCATCTGAGTTTAGCTTCATTCGTGGCTAGTTCCAACAGAGCTTAGCACTCTAACTTCGTTCTCCGAATTTCCCCACCTGACTTGTTTTTATAGATTTAATGAATCGGGTTTTCTTGCTATGTCTGAACAAGCTTGTCATAATTTTCTCGATGATCTATTCAGCCAACATTGCAGGATTTAGGTATTCACTAGATATTTAATTTACAGTCGGATTAACATTCAGAAGGCAATTATTATGAATTCTTAGTTATGCTTCTCAAAGTAATTGACACCCAATTTTCAGAACTTATTATTATCAGTTGTTTTTTATTTATGTATCTGTGAATCAGTTATCAGGTTTTCTTTACCTATGATATTATGATCTATTATCCAGAGTAAGTAAGTCTACAGAAGTTCTGGTAGATAATTTAATGAGAGATAGTTCAGTTACGCGGTATTCTAGTTATATTGTGTCGGGAACAGACACGGGATTTGGATCGCAATTTTATTAAAGTCTTCAGAGAAGTTTTGAGGCTCTTCTTATATTCAGCCAATCTTATCACTCTCAGAAAGATCGGGTAGTCCAATCATGATCTTAATTATCTTCTTCTAGCAGAATTCTCTTATCAACAGTTTTCAGGTCTGTATTGATATGGCACCGTACGAAGAATTATACGGTAGGAAGTACAGAAGACATCTAGGCCCAGAGTTATTGATCAGTTGGTTATAATCATTACCCTTAGCTAGTCATATCTTAATTGGTATAATTACTGTCCCTGTCCTTTAGTGTTCATTTTACCCCGTATCGAAATTGCGAGGACGCAATTTTTGTAAGGTGGATGGAATGTAACACCCGTTCCCGGAATACGTACATAGATACGTATTTAGATTTTTCAAATATTTTCAAATATCTATTTTCGAAAACCCCTACCAACCCCCTCAAGGGCGGACGGATGGGCGACCATGCCTTATATGCCTTATTGAAAATCTTTTATCATGTGCATGAATAGGGTGGTAAATATGAGATATACACATGTTCTTCATGACTTTTATTTTTGTATACTCATATGTGTTTCTATATATGTATGCTTTCAAATTTCAAGAATATCAATTTCAAATTGGTATTTTCTTTTCATACATATATATATTTTGATTGTGCTTAATTTATGATTTATTTACATGTTTAAAGCACAAAGTTTGTTTATGTTAAGCTTGTCTTGTATCTTAATTTTCAATTGGTATCTCAATTGATATTTTAATAAACTTATGCATTATTTTCAATTGCTATTTCAATTAACATTTCATTTGGTATCAAAATTTGTATTGTTTATTTACAATTGGTATCTTAAAATTTTGTTAATGATACCTCAAAATTTGTTTTGAGAAGTTAAAATTTTTTTAAAAAGTGTTATTAAAAATGTATTGATTTGTATTGCCTATATGCAAGGAGAGCTTAACATCTCTTCTATATATAGATTCATGATGAGTGTATCTTATATAGAGGAGCTTGACATCTCTTCTTTATGTGATACACGTGTGTAAGGGGAACTTCACATCTCCACTTATGCATTGTATATTTTGTGTTATGTGAGTTAGGGCTTGTCATCCCTTCTTCATGTAATGCAAGTATGTAGGGGAGTTAACTTAGCGTCTTTCTCTTCATGAATGTATATCGCATATATCTCTTTATTGATTGCTTTGGTTTCACCCCTTTATTGATTTTTGTTTCTGACAAAAAGGGGGAGAAAATTGTTTTGTGTTTACTTTAACCCCTTTGTTGATGATTGACAAAAAGGGGAGAAGTATTTTAGTATATATGCATGTGAAGAATTTTTGTTTATGCATATTGTTTTGTTTTGCAAAAAGGAGAAAAAGAATTTGATGAGTTTTATACTTGATTGGCATGTTTATCTCCTTGTGTTTGCATACATTTATGAGCTTTAATTTATCTTCTTGTGTTTGCATACATTTATAAGCTTTAATTGAATATCTATATGTTTATTGTTATGCATGAGTGGGGGGAGCTTCTTTGAAGCTTTACTTTAATCCATGCATATATAACTCCATGAGTTTTGTCATCATCAAAAGGGGGAGATTGTTGGCCCAAAGGCCCATCACTTTAGTTTGATGATGATTAACTCATGTAGTTATAGTACTAATGATCTTGTGTTTATTTAGTCTCAGATTTATGATCAAGATCTTGGTAGGTGTTTAGCTTCAACAAAGGATTTAAAGTCAAGTTTTGGAGCTAGCACGTGTTGATTCAAGAGCCTATGCATCAAGACCACATCAAGTACTCAAGAGGAGTCTAGCTCTTTGGATCAAGGTTTGGACCAAGTCAAGAAGGAGAAGAAGACTTCAAGTGAAGACTTCAAGAGAAGACTTGTGTCTAGGTTTGTTTTTCTTAAGATTTTATTTTTAGATAAAATGTAAAGGATAGAATAGTTGGTGGATTGCTCAAGTATACCATATACACACACACTCAAAATTTATATGTGTTGTCATAAAAGAATTTTCATTTGGAAAAATACTGGTTTGGTTTTTAAGCTTTAACATATACATGTGTTTTAACCAAAACCTTTTATGCTTATTGTCAAAAACATAGATATTTCATCTTATATGTGTAGTGGATCATATCCATACACACTAAGCTTTAAAAGTGTTTATAATATCTTGTTTTTGTGTTTGGAGAAGTTTTGAAAAAATACAGATTTTGTTTTTAGCCAAAATTTCTAAGTTACAAAAATAGTTCAAAATGTTTGTAACATGTCTTGATTTTACTCAAACATGTTTGTTTATCAAAGTATAATACTGAAACTATTTTTGTAGATTTTTAGAGATTTTATGGGATTTTATCAAAGTCAAAAAGCCAATTTTTTAATCCCTAAAATGTTCTGGTCTGGCTTCTGCCGGTCGACCGGGCCGGTCGACCGAGCTAGGAGTCGGTCGACCGACGTGCACAAAACGTGCACGCCAGTTTGGCTGGAGGGCCGGTCGACCGACCCGGTCGACCGCCAGAGAGTTCTGCTCTCTAGAAATGGCCCCGGTCGACCGGGCCGGTCGACTGGCAGAGAGTTCTGCTCTCTGTTCCAGGCCACGGTCGACCGGGCCGGTCGACCGAGGCTCCAACGGTCGAATTTCTATCCGTTGGCGGTCGACCGGGCCGGTCGACCGACAGCCGTCCAGGCACCAGTTTTGCCCCAACGGCTAGTTTTTTCTAGCCTATATAAAGGGGGCTTCTATGAACTGTTTTGGATAAGATTTTTGGAGAGTTTTAAACCTAGTTTTTCCCATCTATTTCAGAAGTTTTTTCCACTAGTTTGAGAGCAAATATTTCCAATTCAGAAGGAAGTTTATCAAGAGTATTTTCAAAAGTGATTCTTGAGTTTTTCCTCCACCATTTCAATCCTTGTTTTTCTCACAAACACTTGAGCTATCCATTGATATATCTATCCTATAGGAGTGTTATTGTGAGAGTGTTTTTAGGTGATCAAAGTGTTGTGATCACCAAAGATCATTCTTTGTATTTGAGGAGGCGGACTTGCGGGTTCGCGGTGTTTCGAGTTCGTGTGTGAACTCTTTGTAGAGGTGCGGCCTCGGCAAGCTTGCGTGCTTGCGGTGTGTAGTTCTTGCGGGAACGAGTGAAAGGAATAGAGAGTCCAAGAGTTCTAGTGGGAACTCCTTGTCGGTGTTGCGGCACCGAGTGATCCGGTGGGATCGATTTTAGTGGAAATCCTTCAAGTGTTGAAGGCGGGGACGTAGAGCAAGTGTGCTCGAACCTCGAAACAAATATCCCGTGTTTGCGATTGCTCTCTCTATCTCTTACTTGTCTTTATATCTTGCTTGCTTATATTGCTGATTGAGATTTTAAAGAATAAAAGAAGTGAAGTTCAGATTTCTTAGTCTCAATGTGAATCCGCTGTAGCAAGGGCTCAAGCGGGTCGTGATCCTCAGGGAAGGATGCGATGCAAGCTTTTCGACCCGATTCCTCTTTAACTTCAAAATAAGAGAAGAAGTGATTAGATTTGAGATATATGATATGAAAGATGTGACTTTGCTGATCTTCTACCACAACCCTATTGCAAGTTAAGGAGATTGAACATCATCTTAATATATGTGAAATTAATCCTAAGTTTATTAGCGAAGATGCAAGCAAGAATAAAAGAGTTTAGAATCTTACTAGTTCGCACCTTTGAACATTCAACACGATTTCATCTTAACATCTAAGTACAGCGGAAGAAAAGCATTACCTTGAAGTTATGCTGTCAAAGTTCTTAAATATGAAGGGTGAGGAATTATTTAAAAGTGTAACCTAGATTAGAAAGCTGATTATCCATTTAGTCCTCAAGCGCTCTATTTTAAACCTAGGGTTTCTAAAAGTATTATTAATCTGTTCAACTCCAAACATGCTTAGGGTTGCTTAAGAATTCAGCAAACCACAAAGGAAGATTAGTTCATCATCTTTTTATTATTTTTCTTTTCCTTTTTTTTTATATGAGGAGAATAAAGAAAGAGAGAAAATAAAGAGAATCGAGAGATCACAGATCAAACCAAACTCAAGAAATCACAAAGTAAATGCAAATTTAAATGACAAAAATTAAGTGGCAAAAAGGTAACCTTTATTCGAGAGTAAACTCCAATTACAAAGCTCCTTCTTCTCCACACCGTGCTTGAAACAAAGATTACAACTTGCTGAAATTTAAAGAAAAATAGCTAAAAGAAAACCCTAATACGTCTCTGGATGCCCCCTCTGCTGCGCCTGCAGGGATATTTATAGGTGCAGAAGGCGGTGGAGTCACGGATAAGATCGCGCCAAAAAGTTGTTGCCCTGTCTCATCTATACTGCCGCGGAATTGCGGCTTTTGCCGCGGTTCTGCGGCAGTTTGGTGACGTCTGGCCACGCGCTTTGGCGCGTGGCCTCTCTTGGTCCATCCATTTGGGCGCCTGCTTCTGGAAGTGCGATCCTGGCTCTTCATCTTGGGATTTCGAGATAACTTAGAAATCAAGTTACCTTGATCTCAAATATCCCAAATCTTCTATCCACGAATTTCCTTCTTATCTTGGGCTTTTATCCTCATCCTGCAAGTGTTTAGGGTTGGATAGAAGTCTATCCTTCCCTTATCTCTGATATTTGCAACTTTTAGCCCTTGTATTTGCATTTTGACTTCTTGTAATTGCGCTTTTACACCTGGGCTTCAAACATGGGCTTGGATCTGGGCTTTTGGGCTCTTTAAGCTTTATTTATTATTAAAATAATAATTCGAGGCCTGCACACATTAAATTGTAAATCACCTAGAGGGGAGGTGAATAGGTGATAATGCTAATCAAAGGGCAATTCAATAATTTAAAGCTATAACACTCACAATCAAGAATCACAAGATGAATGCAAGCAAGTAAGTATGATGAGCAAGTAATAAGTGCAAGCAAAGTAGAGAATAATTGCAAGAATGTAAACCAATCGCAAACACAAGGATATGTTATCGAGGTTCGAGCACCCAGCTCTACTCCCCGCCTTCCCCAGAAGGATTCCGACCACTTCCACTATCACAAAGATCTCAAATACAATGGAGTACCCAACTCCTACAATCTCAAGAACAAGTGATTTCCTTGGTAGTCAAAAGACCACAAACTCTCTCTTTCAAAAATCTCTTCCCTTACAAAGGTCCTTAGAGAATAATGAGTAGAATTGAAGCTCTTTTGTGTAAGGAAAAGAAATTGAAATCAGAGAAAAACTTTTGAAAACCTTCAGAAAATTGAGAGAATTTAGCACAAAAACCAAGAACTTTGAAAGCCTTAAACTTTTGAATTTTTAGCAATAATAGTTGTTGTTTTTTTTTTTAACCAATCTCTCCCCAAACACCCCTATTTATAGGAGAGGGCTAGGGTTTAGGGATAAAACATATTTACTGATGTTTAGGAGGTAATTAGATCAAAATATATCCTTAAACGAATTTTTAAATACAAAAGACAAAAATAAACAGCTCTTAAAAATCTGCCCGTTACTGTTCAAACGGTCGGATCGGTCGACCGGGCCGGTCGACCGGTAGTATAAAAATTTGACCGTTAAAGTCTAGCGGTCGACCGACCCGGTCGACCGATAAAACCTGTGAGTAAAAAATAATAGTCCGTCGACCGCCCCAGTCGACCGACAGACGTGCACACGGATACGTGCATCTGCCAGGACTTCGGTCGACTGGTCCGGTCGACCGGACCAGACTGACACAGACTCGGTCGACCGCCCCGTCGACCGGATCAGGTCAAAAAGTCAATTTTAAAAAGAAACAAAGAGAATTTTGATTTTAACAAAAATACTTTTGAACAGGGATTAGTATAAAACACAAATATATATCTGTAGGCAAAATCTTGTATGCAAAATATTTTTGTATAATTTATAAGAAATTATTTTGGAATGAGCATGTGCGCAAAAACGTGTGTGATAGAGCTTCAAACCTATCCACTATTCTTTAACAAACTATAAACTGAAAAACAAATTACATGAAGACTTCTTGTGCTATCTTCAAGTCTTGAGCCATCCAATGCCTTGCTAGTGCCTTCTCTTCTATGATCCTTCCTTGATGTGCAATTTGCCTTCCTTACTTTGTGGAACTTAGAAGTTCTTGCAATAGCTAAGCGAATGGTCTCTAAACATGGTACAAACCTGAAACTTAACTTAACAAACTTGTTAGTACCAAATAGCTCATATTTGGTTTGTCATCATCAAAACACAAAACAGTTGGAGAGTGTAACCTCTTGGGCCAACAATCTCCCCTTTTTGATGATGACAAAACAAATAGGCTATTAACAAAAATATAGGGTAGGAGAAAACTCCCCCTCAAATTATGCTATACATAAAACACAAGAATATGCTCTAGAAACTAATAATTGAAATGATGCACCAATTATTTAAACCAATTAAAACAAATATATAAAACACAAAAATTGCTCTTGATACCAAAAATACCAAAAACAACTAAAACACAAAATTCATAAAAACAAACATATAAATTCATATGGAATCAAGACCAAATGAACTTATTTTTGTCCATGTAAACTTATTCTCCCCTTTTTGTCATACATCAAAAAGGGTTATGAAAAACATGTTTATTCAATAATACAAACATTAAGTTCTCCACAAATAAACGAAAATCTAGCAAAATCAAGAGGTTTAGTGAAAATATCGGCTAGTTGTAAATCCGTGGAAACATAATCAATATCTATATCACCTTTCTCAAAATGATCTCTAAGAAAGTGATATCTAATCTCAATGTGCTTGGTCTTACTATGTTGATTTGCATTTTTGGTCATGTGTATAGTACTAGTATTATCACAAAATATTTTTATATGATCAAAGTGCAAATCAAAATCAAGGAGAGTATGTTTCATCCAAAGGACTTGTGCACAACAAGCCCCCGCGGCAACATACTCCGCCTCGGCGGTTGAGAGAGCTACGGAATTTTGTTTCCTAGAGGACCATGAAACAAGACAATTACCAAGAAATTGACATGTCCCACTAGTACTCTTTCTATCTACTCTACAACCCGCATAGTCGGCATCCGAATAACTAGTCATTGAAAAATCTATAGTTTTCGGATACCAAAGACCCATTCCAATAGTGCCCTTAATATAACGAATAATGCGTTTTACCGCAATAAGATGAGACTCTTTAGGACACGATTGAAATCTAGCACAAAGACACACACTAAACATGATATCCGGCCTACTTGCCGTCAAATATAAAAGACTTCCTATCATGCTTCTATATAATTTAATATCAACATTTTTACCTTGTTCGTCCTTATCAAGCTTGGTTGTAGTTGCCATTGGAGTGTTGCAAGCCTTTGATCCTTCAAGCCTAAACTTCTTTACTAGCTCCTTTGCGTACTTGGCTTGGTTAATGAAGGTTCCGTCTTGCAATTGCTTGATTTGGAGTCCAAGGAAGAAATTGAGCTCACCCATGGAAGACATTTCAAATTCTAGTTGCATTACTTTCTCAAAATCCTTGCATAAAAGCTCATTAGTAGATCCAAAAATTATATCATCAACATAAATTTGCACAATTAAAATATCATTATTAACATGCTTAGTAAAAAGAGTTGTGTCTACTTTGCCTTTAATAAAATCATTTGAAATGAGAAAACTAGAAAGCCTTTCATACCAAGCTCTTGGAGCTTGTTTCAATCCATACAAAGCTTTATCAAGTTTAAAAACAAAATCGGGATGAACATGATTAATAAAACCGGGAGGTTGAGAAACATAAACTTCTTCATTAATAAAACCATTCAAAAATGCACTTTTCACATCCATTTGAAAAAGTTTAAAATTTTTAAAACATGCAAAAGCTAGTGTCATCCGTATGGCTTCAAGCCGTGCTACGGGTGCAAAGGTCTCCTCAAAGTCAATTCCCTCAACTTGAGTGTAACCTTGGGCCACTAACCTAGCTTTATTCCTAATGACATTTCCGGACTCATCCATCTTGTTTCTAAAGATCCACTTAGTACCAATTATTGGTCTATCGTGGGGCTTAGGAACAAGGTGCCAAACTTGGTTGCGCTCAAATTGATTGAGTTCCTCTTGCATGGCAAGCAACCAATATGGGTCCGTCTCGGCTTCGAGAATGCCTTTGGGTTCAAAATGAGAAATGAAAGCAAAGTTACCACATATGTCATGGAGTTTGGAGCGCGTTGTGACTCCTTTAGATGCATCACCCAAGATGAGCTCCTTAGGATGATTTGTAGCGTATCTCCAAGCTTTAGGAAGCGGTTGAGTGCTTTCCTCCTTATCCTCTTGAACTTCACCAATAGGATCTAGCTTTTCTTCTTGAGCGGGTGAGTCCTTCAAGGATAGTCTCTCCATGTCTTCACCTAGTGGTTCAATCTCTACAACATTCTCAACAACCACATTAGATTCTTCAAATTTAACATGCATGGATTCTTCAATGGTTTGAGAAGATCTAATGAAAACTCTATATGCTTTGCTAGTAGAGGAATATCCAACAAAGATAGCCTCATAAGCCTTAGCATCAAATTTACCCAAATTATCCTTAGTATTTAAAACAAACACTTGCATCCAAAAACTTTAAAATATGCAACATTTGGTTTTCTAGAATGATACATTTCAAAAGAAGTTTTGGAAGAATTTTTGCATAAATAAATACGATTCGATATATAGCATGCGGTATTTACGGCCTCGGCCCATAAATATTGAGGGAGGTCATATTCACTTATCATTGTCCTAGCCATCTCTTGAAGTGTTCTATTTTTCCTTTCTACAACTCCATTTTGTTGTGGAGTTCTAGGGCAAGACGTTTCATGCTTAATTCCCTTTTCATCACAATAAGTCATGAAGAGTTGGTTAATAAACTCACCACCTCTATCACTCCTTATTCTCAAAATCGGAAAACCCTTTTCTTTTTCAACTCTTTTTCGAAAAATTTTAAAATGAGAAAAGTTTGATCTTTATTTTGTAAAAAGAAAACCCAAGTAAAACGGGAGAAATCATCAACCAAAACAAATGCAAATCTACTTCCATTTAAACTCTTAGTTTTAGTTGGTCCAAAAAGATCCATATGAATTAATTCTAAAGGCCTAGTTGACATGATATCCTTGATTGGTTTAAAGGAAGACTTGGTTTGTTTCCCAAGTTGGCATGCACCACAAATGCGGTCTTTCTCAAAATCCAAGCAAGGTATACCCTTCACCAATTCCTTTGAATTAATCCTAGAGATATGGTCAAAAGATGCATGTCCTAATCTTCTATGCCAAAGCCAAGAATTTTCATCAAAAGCATTTAAGCATTTAGTAGAACAATCTAAATTAAGCATGTCAATAATATAAACATTATTATCACGAAAACCGGTAAGAATACAAACATCGGATTTAACATCAAAAATCTTGCATGAGGAATCATCAAAAACAACTTTAAGTCCACGATCACAAAGTTGGCTAATGCTAAGCAAATTATGTTTTAAACCATCTACTAAAATAACATTCTCTATAATAGGAGATGAACCAATTTGAATATTACCAATACCGATGATGGTGCCTTTGGAATCATCCCCGAAGGTGACGGAGCCACCTTCCATGTACCTTGATAGGGTTGTGAAGTTGTTGATATCCCACGTCATGTGTCTTGAACAACCACTATCAAGGTACCACCGCTCCCTACGTCTTGGAGCCTTGGTGTGTACCTACATCAAACATTTTAGGACTTGATTTTGGTACCCACATTTTCTTGGGTCCATGAGGGTTAGAGCCATTAACCCAAACAAGATTATTTGAACTATGCAATTTATCATAACAAAATTTAGCTAAATGTCCATTTTTGCCACAATAAGTACATCTATACACTCTACCATATCTAAAAGCATAGTGAGTGTGTGATTTGTGAGCATGGGCATTGTGAGCATGAAAAGATTTAGCATGAGAAGTATTATTTGAAGTGTGAGCATGTGGAATTTTAGCATGAGAATCTTTAACATGAGAAGTGTGCTTTTTGGAAAACTTTTCTTCAAGCTTCTTGGTGTTAAAAGCACAATCTTTCAAAATTTTTCAAAATCAACCATTTTGGTTTTTAAGGAAGAAATTTCTTTATTATCAACAATAGGGGTTTTACCCTTACAAGAAATCTTATAAGCGTCAAATTCATTTTGAATAGAAACAAGATTGGAAGAAAGATCATCTTTTTCTTTTGAAACCAAAGCAAGTTGATTTTTAAGAAAAGCAACTTCTTTTTGTAATTTAAAGCATTCAAGTTTTTTATTATCATAAGTTTCAGAAAGTTCTACAAAGGCATGAACTAGAACTTCCTTACTTAGTTCATCATCTTCATCATCAAGGGATTGAGGGGTTACCTTAGGTGTGTTTGCCATGAAACACATATTAGCTTGATCCACCTCCTCTTCGGACTCGCTTTCCGAATCCCATGTTGCTTTGTAGGCTTTCTTCTCCTCCGGTTTCTTTGGCTTGAAGGAGGAAGTCATCTTCTTCTTGAACTCCGGACAATCCGCCATGATATGTCCGAGTTTGCGGCAATTATAGCAAATGATCTTCCGCTCCTCTTTGCCTTCGAATCTTCTCCGGAAGTTGAACTTGTTCTTTCGGTACAACCTCTTGACATTCCGCACAAGTAGAGTTAGCTCCTCATCTTCTTCTTCGTCTTCATCATCGTCATCATTGGTGGATGAAGTCTTGAAGGCTATGGATTTCTTCTTTGAAGTAGTGGCTTCTTCTCTTGCCTTCTTCTCCATCTCATGGGTCTTTAGGTTCCCAATGAGACTAATGATGTCCATCTCGTCCTTGTCGTTCAACTCCTTTAAGGTGGTGGCCTTGATCTCCCATGAAGAAGGAAGAGCACGTATCACTTTGCGCACCTTTTGATCGTTGGAGATGACGTCACCTAATGAAGAAAGACCATTTGTAATTTTAGTGAAACGAGTAATCATACAATCAATGGATTCATCATCAAGCATTTTAAAAGATTCATATTGAGACCTCAAGAGATCTATCTTAGCTCTCTTGACTTGTGAAGTCCCTTCATGTGTGACCAATAAGTGTTGCCAAATCTCATAGGCGGATTGGCAATGAATTACCTGTGTAAGGTCATCCTCATTCAAGGCGGTTAATAGGGAGTTTTGGGCTTTTGAGTTAGCCTCATATTCTCTAAAATTGAAGTCGGTCCATGTACTTTCATCACTATCGGGTGCTATGTAGGGTTTGGTCAAGGATTCAGCTACCAAGCTACCTAGTGATTGCAAAAATATAGTCATCCTAACCTTCCAAATGGGAAAATTTAGGCCATCAAATTTAGGTGGGGTTTTAATGTTGTCGGCCATATTTACTAGTGTATGAATGGATGTATGAAAATGTTGATTAGCAATATTTAAGGATCTCTCTATGGATGTTAAGCCATACCTAGAGTCCAAGCTCTGATACCAATTGAAAATCACCTAGAGGGGGGGGTGAATAGGTGATAATGCTAATCAAAGGGCAATTCAATAATTTAAAGCTATAACACTCACAATCAAGAATCACAAGATGAATGCAAGCAAGTAAGTATGATGAGCAAGTAATAAGTGCAAGCAAAGTAGAGAATAATTGCAAGAATGTAAACCAATCGCAAACACAAGGATATGTTATCGAGGTTCGAGCACCCAGCTCTACTCCCCGCCTTCCCCAGAAGGATTCCGACCACTTCCACTATCACAAAGATCTCAAATACAATGGAGTACCCAACTCCTACAATCTCAAGAACAAGTGATTTCCTTGGTAGTCAAAAGACCACAAACTCTCTCTTTCAAAAATCTCTTCCCTTACAAAGGTCCTTAGAGAATAATGAGTAGAATTGAAGCTCTTTTGTGTAAGGAAAAGAAATTGAAATCAGAGAAAAACTTTTGAAAACCCTTCAGAAAATTGAGAGAATTTAGCACAAAAACCAAGAACTTTGAAAGCCTTAAACTTTTGAATTTTTAGCAATAATAGTTGTTGTTTTTTTTTTTTAACCAATCTCTCCCCAAACACCCCTATTTATAGGAGAGGGCTAGGGTTTAGGGATAAAACATATTTACTGATGTTTAGGAGGTAATTAGATCAAAATATATCCTTAAACGAATTTTTAAATACAAAAGACAAAAATAAACAGCTCTTAAAAATCTGCCCGTTACTGTTCAAACGGTCGGATTGGTCGACCGGGCCGGTCGACCAGTAGTATAAAAATTTGACCGTTAAAGTCTAGCGGTCGACCGACCCGGTCGACCGATAAAACCTGTGAGCAAAAAATAATAGTCCGGTCGACCGCCCCGGTCGACCGACAGACGTGCACACGGATACGTGCATCTGCCAGGACTTCGGTCGACTGGTCCGGTCGACCGGACCAGACTGACACAGACTCGGTCGACCGCCCCGGTCGACCGGATCAGGTCAAAAAGTCAATTTTAAAAAGAAAACAAAGAGGATTTTGATTTTAACAAAAATACTTTTGAACAGGGATTAGTATAAAACACAAATATATATCTGTAGGCAAAATCTTGTATGCAAAATATTTTTGTATAATTTATAAGAAATTATTTTGGAATGAGCATGTGCGCAAAAACGTGTGTGATAGAGCTTCAAACCTATCCACTATTCTTTAACAAACAATAAACTGAAAAACAAATTAAATGAAGACTTCTTGTGCTATCTTCAAGTCTTGAGCCATCCAATGCCTTGCTAGTGCCTTCTCTTCTATGATCCTTCCTTGATGTGCAATTTGCCTTCCTTGCTTTGTGGAACTTAGAAGTTCTTGCAATAGCTAAGCGAATGGTCTCTAAACATGGTACAAACCTGAAACTTAACTTAACAAACTTGTTAGTACCAAATAGCTCATATTTGGTTTGTCATCATCAAACACAAAACAGTTGGAGAGTTTAACCTCTTGGGCCAACATAAATAACAAAATATTAATAAATGTGCATTATAATATGAATAAATGTGCAAATGTGATGGTAAATATGATGACAATTATGCATTTTTCACTACCTATCACACCCCCACACTTATCTTTTTGCTCGTCCTCGAGTAAAAACAAAGAAAAAGAAAAGAAAAGAAAAATTAGTCTACCCTAACTCACTTTCGTAGGAATCACGGTTGCACTTAGCATGTGCAACAAGCCGTTAAACCTCTAGGTTACCCTAGAGGACGAGTGTTGTCTCGTGAGGGTTTTCAGCGGATTACACCCACAAAATCCATAAAGAGGAAAATATTTGACTAATATTTGAAGAGACTAAGTAGTCTATAAGTTTTAGGATCCTCATTTTTATTCATTCTTTAAACTTAGTCTTTATATAATTAATTGTTTTTCATTTTAGGTAAGAATTAAAATTGAATTTCTAATATAGTCTTTTTCGTTACCAAAAATCATATGCATCCTTATGTTTTTACTAGCAATTCCTTAACTTGGACTCTCATGCCTCTTTATTATTTTTATAACATCATCTAATTTTCTTTCGTGTAAGTATCAAGGCTTCTTGAGGCCCTCTACCTAACTAATTGACTATTAGATGTGTTAATATAATTTTTTTTTTTGGCATGTATAACTCATCTAATTTTCTTTCGTATAAGTATCAAGGCTTCTTGATGCCCTCATACCTAACTAATTGACTATTAGATGTGTTAATACATGTATAATATTTCTCAGTTTTCTTAGGCTTTCTAATACACCCATGTAGCGAACTTAAAGTCGGTGGCTCCCAAACCGGTCGGCTTTAGGGCACCAGGTGAGAAAACACCCCGCGGACTCAAATTCGAATGAACTAGGCCACAAAACTGAGGACTTTATTTTTATTTAGAACTCACCTTTAGGCGTGGATACTTATGCTTCTTGAGGCACATGTATCCAGCTTAATTGGTGATATTATTATTATTATTTTTTTTTTTATGAGGCATAAGGTCTTTGTCTTAGAATCCTAGATATGTACTAGGAATGCACATTTCATTAAGGTAAAAATTAAGACTAACTAATTATTCAATTTCTCTTCCTATACCTAAAATTTAAACAATTTATTTATTTTGACCAAGTTTTTAGAAATCCTAATCATGATTTTCCTAATCCTTAAAACTAACTTAGATTTCTTTCAAAAAATAAGTCAAAGTATTATCCTTTTAAAAAAAAAATTTTATTTTTTATATTGTATAATTTTTTTTTTTTTATATATTACATACCCTTCCCCCACACTTGTTTCATGCATTGTCCCTAATGTATGAATGAAATGTATGGATGCATGAACTGGCAGAAAGATATAATCACCGATACAGTGGGTCAAAAAGACCCATCGCCGCATTAGCTTCCGGCATAGACTCCAAAAAGATTTTAAGACGTTGACCATTTACCTTGAATGCATTGCCATTTTTGGGATCGTAGATCTCTATGGCTCCGTGTGGAAACACCGTCTTAACAATGAATGGTCCTGTCCATCTTGACTTCAATTTGTCGGGAAAGAGATGAAGTCTAGAGTTGTAGAGTAAAACTTTTTGTCCTTGGACAAAAGTTTTTCTCGTGATGAATTTATCGTGAAAAACCTTAACTCTATCCTTCGCAATCTTTGCATTGTCGTATGCATCATTCCTCAACTCCTCTAGTTCAGAAATTTGTAATTTCTGAAACTCACCGGCCTTATCTAAATCGAAATTTAGCTGCTTAATTGCCCAAAGGGCCCGGTGCTCTAGCTCGACAGGAAGGTGGCAAGCCTTTCCAAAGACCAGTCTGTAGGGAGACATTCCTAGAATCGTTTTAAAGGCAGTCCTATATGCCCATAGGGCATCCACCAGTTTGGTGGACCAGTCCTTCCTATTCTGATTCACAGTTTTCTCCAAAATGAGCTTGACTTGCCTATTAGAAACTTCTACCTGCCCGCTAGTTTGAGGATGGTAGGGCGTAGACAACTTGTGAGTAATGGCATATTTTCGCATAAGAGCTTCAAAAGTTCTATTGCAAAAATGTGTGCCATTGTCGCTAATGATGGCTCGAGGGATTCCAAAGCGTGAGATGATATTATCTTTCAAGAATTTGACAACAACTTTGTTGTCATTTGTCTTGCAAGGGACAGCTTCAACCCACTTTGACACGTAGTCTACGGCCAACAAGATGTACTGGTGCCCAAACGAATTAGGGAAGGGTCCCATAAAATCAATGCCCCATACATCGAAAAGTTCTACTTCTAGAATGGGATTTAGGGGCATCATATTTCGTTTGGAAATTCTTCCTATCATTTGACATCTTGTGCAAGTTTTGCAATACTCAAATGCATCTCTAAACACAGTTGGCCAATAAAAGCCACTTTGCAGAATTTTCTCGGCAGTTTTGTGGGGACCAAAATGTCCACCGCAAGCAAACTCATGACAAAAAGCTAACACGCTTCTAGTCTCCTCGTCGGGGACACATCTCCTAATGATTTGGTCGCTACAATATTTGAAAAGATAAGGATCTTCCCACATGTAATACCGAACTTGACAAGAATCGGTATCTATCCTGTTTAGACCAACTAGGTGGTGTTTGGTTTGTGACTAAGTAATTTACTATGTCAGCAAACCATGGCTCCTTAGAGATGGCTAGAAGTTGCTCATCGGGAAAATTGTCATTGATGGGCAGCTCGTCAGAAGGTGCGTTCGGCACACGAGAGAGATGGTCAGCTACGACATTTTCGACACCCTTTTTATCTCGAATTTCGAGATCGAATTCTTGAAGGAGAAGGATCCACCGAATGAGTCGGGCCTTCGCATCTTTTTTAAGCATAAGGTATCGAAGAGCAGAATGGTCAGTGAAAATCGTGGTCTTGGTCCCAAGTAGGTATGGGCGGAATTTCTCCAAAGCGAACACTACTGCCAAGAATTCCTTCTCGGTTGTAGTATAGTTCATTTGGGCGTCATTGAGCGTCCTACTCGAATAATAGATCACGTGCTGCTTGCTGTCCTTACGCTGTCCTAAGACAGCACCTATCGCAAAATCTGAGGCATCGCACATGATCTCAAAAGGCTTGGACCAGTCCGGAGGTGAGATGATAGGAGCAGAGATAAGTTCCATTTTCAATTTCTCCCATGCACTATGGCACCTATCATCAAAGATGAAGGACACGTCTTTAGCTAGAAGGTTTGTAAGGGGTCTAGCAATTTTGCTAAAGTCCTTAATGAACCTACGATAAAATCCGGCGTGTCCTAAGAAAGACCGAATGTCCTTCACGCATCGCGGAAGTGGAAGTTTCGCTATGATCTCTACCTTGGCCTTGTCAACCTTAATCCCTTCCCTAGATATCTCGTGACCTAGGACAATCCCATGTTGCACCATGAAGTGACACTTTTCCAATTGAGGGTCAAGTTCTTTTCGGTGCACCTACTCAGCACTAGCTCCAAGTGATGGAGACACTGGTCAAATGAATTTCCATAGACGGAGAAGTCGTCCATGAAAATTTCTAGGAAACGCTCGACCATATCAGAAAACAAGCTTAACATACAACGTTGGAATGTGGCGGGGGCATTGCATAGGCCGAAAGGCATTCGACGGTAGGCAAATGTCCCAAATGGACACGTGAACGTTGTCTTCTCTTGATCCTCCGGGGCTATAGGAATTTGGTTATACCCAGAATAACCGTCCAAAAAGCAGTAATACTCATGACCTGCTAATCTTTCCAACATTTGGTCAATGAAAGGGAGGGGAAAATGATCTTTCCTAATGGCTGCGTTCAACTTGCGGTAGTCTATGCATACTCTCACGTTGGTAGGCAATCGTGTTTGCACTAACTCATGCTTGTCGTTCTCTACCACAGTAAAGCTAGACTTCTTAGGGACCACATGCATTGGGCTAACCCATTCGCTATCGGAAATGGGATAAATGATCCCATTATCTAACAGTTTCACTATTTCGGCGTGTACAGCCTCCTGCATGAGTGGATTTAGCCTACGCTGTGGATCCCTCTTCGGTCTAACCCCTTCCTCAAGATGGATACGATGCTGGACTATCGTAGGGCTCAGTCCCTTAATATCTGCCATAGTCTAACCAATGGCTTCCCTATGTCTCCTAAGGGTTGCCAGCAGGTCCTCCTCTTGCCTATTGGTCAAATTAGATGCAACTATGACCGGTAACGTCTCTTGTTCACCTAGGTAGGCGTACTTAAGATGTTTGGGCAAGGCTTTTAACTCCAATGAAGGAGGTGGCTCAATGGGTGGAGGTGTTAAGCTAGAATCTCCCATCTCTATAGAACTCAGATTTGATTCCCATTCGATCTCATCAAGACTGATATCACTTGTTTCTAACTCTTCCTCTTCCTCTGACTCAAATATGATCTCATCATTATGCTCACTCGTCATGTTCTCAATGGAGTTAACCTCAAAGGGTTGGTCGGTCACATCGTAGGGATGCTTACCTAGGTTGAAAACATTGACTTCCTTGGTCATATCCCCAAAAGTCAGTCTCATGGAACCGTTTCTACAATTTATAATTGCATTAGCGGTTGCTAGGAACGGTCTTCCTAAGATAACGGGAGTTTGGGACCTAGGATTAGACACAGGTTGTGTCTCTAAGTCAATGAAATCGACCGGGTAAATGAATTCTCCAACCCGTATGAGAACGTCATTGATCTCTCCCTTAGGAACTTTGATAGAGCGGTCAGCCAACTGAATAGTAACTTGGGTCGGGTTGAGTTCACCTAATCCAAGTTGTTGATATACGGAGAAAGTGAGCAAATTGATGCTAGCTCCTAAATCGAGGAGTGCTCGATTGATTTCGGCTCGACCTATGGTGCAAGAGATGGTGGGGCAACCAGGGTCCTTATACTTGATAGGGATCTGGTTGGACAATAGCTCACTAATGTTAGTGGCTAGAAAAACCTTCTTAGGCACACTAGTCTTTCTTTTCTTGGTGCACATGTCCTTAAGGAATTTGGCATAGCTAGGGACCTGTTGGATTGCATCAAGAAGTGGAATGTTGAGCCTAACTTGATTGAACACCTCTAATAATTTCTCCATATGTGCATTGTTGTTGCTTCTAAGCCTATTTGGAAATGGAGCTATAGGCTGGTGCAACTGATCTGCTGACTTTTCAGCTTCAGTTTCCTTGGGACTGGATGGAGAAGGAGTGGAGCTAGATGGAATGGAAGTGGAGCTAGATGGAATGGATGGCTGAGATGGATCCGATGGCATGGATACTTGATTATCAACTTGTTTCCCAGATCTGAGTGTATGAACCATGTGACACTGATTTGGGTCTTGAGCCTCATTGGCTGGCCTAGGATTCCTAAGATTTGGCAATGGTTGACTCGGTAGGGTACCCCTCTGTCTCTCTTGCTGGTTCAATTGGAGCTCTATCCTACTTAGGACTTGAGCCAGCGTGTCTTGGCTTTTGACTAGGGTATCCACCTTTCTTTCCAAATTTGAAAGTCTTGTCTCCATTTGTGAATTTTGGAAAGATGGTGGAGGATTTTGACTAGGGAAATTTTGTTGATAAGGCGGATTTTGGAAATTGTTGGAGAATTTGGGCCTAGTTTGATCATTGTTGCTTGGGCCCCACGAAAAATTGGGATGATTTCTCCAACCAGGATTGTAGGTGGGTGAATAAGGATTGTTGGCAGGCCTTGTGAAGGCCGCACTCATATGTTCGGGCAAGCTTTGATGCGCGATGAAGACAGGACATTCCTCGAACACATGTTCATATCTTGACAATAAGTACACCCCGCCGAAGATGTTGGGCTGACTTGGTTCACAGAGACTGGCTCTTTAGTTTCAAGAGCCTCTAGTCTACGCATAACAGCAGCTAACTTAGCATCAGTTGCTACGTTGGCCTCAATGGAATGGATACCTCCTTTCGAAGAAGTAGGGTCATTAGTCCTAGATTTTTCAGGAGTAGGGTCCCATTGGATGGATTTTTCAGCTAATTCCTCAAACAATATCCATCCTTCATCTTCATTCTTTTACAGAAATCCTCCTTGACACATGGATTCTAACAGTGTTTTAGTAGAATAATCTAATCCATCATAGAGAACTTGGCAAAGTCACCAATTCTCTATCCCATGGTGAGGACATTGGGCAAGGAGATCCTTAAAACGCTCGAAGTATTTCCAAAAAAGTTCATTGGCTATTTGCTTAAACTGGAGGATATTCTTCCTAATCAGTGCAGTCTTGTGAACGGGATAAAATTTCTTTAAGAAGGCCTTAATGAAATTATCCCAAGAAGATATTGAACCGGCCTCTAGACTGTAGAGCCATTTCTTTGCTAAATCCTTCAAAGCAAAGGGGATAAACCTAAGTTTGATAGCATCTTTTCCTAACTTAGGTATATTCATCATGAGACATACTTCTTCAAATTCCCTTATGAAGAAGTATGCATCCTCTGATTCAAGCCCATGAAATTTGGGAAGGGTGTTGATGTATTGTGGCTTGAGTTCAAATGGGTCAACACTTTCAATAGTAAGCTTGATGCAAGAAGGAAGAGAGGTTCTAATAGGATAGAACCTATCTTGGAGTGACTGTTGTTGTGCCATGTGTGAGTCGGGCTTGAGCTCGGGTGGTGAACTAGTTCTAGTTAGCCTGGATGTAAGTGGGTCTCTCGACCAAGCGGGCATGCACAATCAGCAAACAAGTTCACCCAATCAATCAATAAAAAAGAAAAACAATCAAAAATCCTAATCTAGGGTAAGCCTTGACCTAGACGACTCCTAACTTTAGACTGTTCTTAGGAGGTCTACTGTCGACGTTAACCACAAGCTAATCGACCAGGTAGGTGGCAAGACCGGTGGGAGGTTTTCCGTCAGAGACGTTCCTTAATTAAATAACCACCGTTCTTCGGGCTTTCGGCCCTCAATCCCCTCCCTAGACACCGATTTGACAAGGGTTAATTTCGAACAATTTTCCTCCTTCGGTCAATCTCCTATTGAGTCCGAGTTAACCTAGGGCCAACGTCTAGTCAAATTTTACTTAAGGTTAGGGTTGTTGATTAGTCTACAATTCTGCATTTTTATGTCGCATTTTCCCACCAGTTTATGAATAAATAGTCGGTCTAATACGTGTTTTGGTCTTTATTGCAGGTACAACCAAAGTTCAAGGGCAAAGATGGAATAAGAGCCTAATTCTTTCCAATTAAGGGTAATTAATCCCGCATTACTTGGAGGCCAAGCAAGGGATTATCTAGAAGATTCAATGAACCTAGCCTCTTGCGCACATCAGACGAATCTGCGGTCGAAATTGCCCGAAATTGGATATACCTGGAAGCAGCTAGAAGCCAGACGAACGCGTGGAAGAAATCCAGACGCACAATTCCCTAGAATTGCCGCAAAACGCGGTAAAGGCGCGGCAATTCTAGGGAGCCACGCGTCGATTTTCGACGCGTGGCCCCGTCTCATCTTCCAGAAGCCTCTGAGCCCTATAAATACCCCTGCAATTGCCCAGAGCGCGAGCAGTCTTCGTTTTTAGGAGTAGATCCAGATTTTTAATGTAGTGTAGGTGAGAGTTTTTCATTTCTTGTATTTTGATTTCTTTTTAGATCATTGTAGTAGGGTTGAGTGATTTCTAGAGAGAGATTAGTGAGGGCTTGATGTAATAGAGAGTAACACTCTATGTAAAGATGCCTCCTTTCTCTTCCAATATAATCTCCTTCATCTTCTACATGATGTTTTGTTGCTAGTTTTTCTTCTCATGGCAATCTAACTACTAACCACTAACCTATCTAACCACTTACTTGATAATCCACATGAATCGGGTTGCCTCTACAAGGCCTTGTTCTTACAAGAGCCATTGATGGCCAAAGATGATGGGTTCTAACATCTAACTTGCTAACTTGCTAACTTGCTAACCAAGTTAACTCTCTTTTATTTCATGCTAGTTAACTTGCTAACTTGCTAACCAAGCTAACTCTCTTTTACTTCATGCTCTTTTATTTCATGCATTCTTTTAATTGTTGGTGAGTTGATGCTTGTACTAGCTTGTTCTTGTTGCAATGTTGTGATTGTTATGAACCATCGGTGAGCCATGCTTTGTACCGTCTCTTTGAAGGCAAGGATTGTGATGGCCAAGGATCAAAATGTGAGGCAACTATCTCGAAGAGGTTAGCATGGTTAGTGGAGTACTTAGTAGTTAGTAGCCATGAGTTTTCTTTTACCTTTGTTTTAGAAATCGTTTTCAAGTTCCTCTTCTTATTTCTTATCGACGTTTTCATCGCTCTCCTCACCTACCACATGCTTGTTTTCATTTTCTTTTCTTTTTCATTCTTTCAACATAGAAGAATTGTTAACATCTGACGTGACTAGAGACTGTTAATGCTTCTATCGCCTCCCTTCCCTGTGGATACGACCCGTTAAGCCAATGCTATAACGGAAGTATCGAGGGTATACTAAGCACATTCGAGCTTTTCATCTGATTTCATAAATACACATTTTGAGTGCTAGTTTCCCCATCGATCAAATTTTTGGCGTCGTTGCCGGGGAAGGGAATGGTTTTGATGTCACGTTTTTGTTAACATTGTCTTCTCTGTTTTGGTGTGCAGGGCAATATTTACAAGTTCTTAACATTGCAGAACATAAGCTAGCTTTGCCTTTCCCTGCTCTTGAAAGCAGGGACCCAGATTCTGAAGAACTGCCGCGCAACCGCGGCATGTGCCGCGAACCCGCGGCAATTTTGTGAACGTTGTAATTGTTGTTGTTCTGGGATGTGTGAATTGTAATAGCTAGTTGATTTGTGCTGCTATATTTCTTGCTTTGATTGCCTACACACCATAAAAATAAAAGAATTAAAATACGGTATTTGGATGCTTTTAAAACGGTTTAGACATTTGCATTTAGGCATGTGTCAATTCAATTCCAATATACTGTATTTTGTTCTGTTGTTGTGATCTGGATGGAGATGTACATATGGCATTGCATATAGCATAGGACAAACACGTGGGTGATTTATCGCTTTGTGTTATACTATTGTCTATATTGCACACTTGCACAAATTGAACTTAAGGGCAAAACCCAAACAAAATAAGGTGGGATTTAATCACCCTTCCTTAGCCCAAAATCATCTCCCCACTCACACAACCCAAGCCCTAATAAAATTTGAATAGACGTTGGCCCCTAGGGACATTTCATCTAGGTCTAGGTCAACCCTCCTCTTGGCTTGGTTTTGATTTTTTTTGTTGTTTTCTTTTGTTTGTTGTTTGATTCTTTCTTTTTTGTGATTTTTTGTGTGAAATGGCATTCAACAAAAATAATTCTTTCAATCCGAATAAGAATCCATATTTCACACCAACTCCATATGATTCGGATAATTCCAACCCGGCATTTTACAATATGCACCAACCAAATACACCGGGTTGGCCTTATCCGAATCAATACAACCCATACCCACATTCTTATGACTATAATTTCCAAAATAATTTCAACTCGTCACAGAGTCATTGGGGATTCACGTACCCCGAGTCAAATTCTCAAATTCCTTGTCCACCATATTCACCTTGTCCGCAATATTCATTTCCCAATTCCGCTTCATATACTCCTTTTTCTGAATCTCCAATTGAAGAAAAATCTGAGTTACTAAGGAGTTTAGAAGCCAATCTTCAAAGGGTCGAGCAACAACTTCAAGAAACATTTGCCCCTCCAATTCCACAGTATTTTCAAGAGTCTTACTCAGTTCCACCTCCTCATAATGAACAACCATTTGCCTTGGAAATGAGTAAAGAACTCTTGTGTGAGTCCAAGCTTCAATTTCCACACATTTTTGACTCAAATCATTCACAAAATTTCCAAAACCAAGATTCTTATACTCCCATTCTAGAGCAACCACTTGGAGATACATCAAGTCTAGAAAAGAGTATAGAAACCTTGGAAGAGTCTTTGTTCCAATATCAAAAAACACGTGCCGAGTCTTTCAATAAGGTGGATGAACAATTGAGTCAATTGGTTAACATCTATAGGAATGAGGAGACTCTATCTTATCAACCTTTGACTAATTCAGCTATGCCACACTCTATTGATATGACTCAAGACTCTTGTCATTTTGGAAATCAAGATTCAATTTCAGCACAATCATCTGAACTTGTCCATCCATTGACATTTTGGCAAGTTTTCCTTTTCCTGAAATTGAACTTGAGTGTGAATATGATCCTGAACTTCCACTTGATGATTCAATTTTCCTTCCTGATTTAATTATGACTCCAGTGTCTTCACATGATTTCACTTCATTTCCCGAGTCAGTATTGGATCCAGTGCCTGTCCATTGTGAAATTGAATCACCAATCATTCATGATGATCATATTGAACTTGACCAATTTCATACCTTTGAAAGTCCATTTGATAAATTGGTAAGTTCTCATTTTTGTGGAATTGAACTCAATGAGGAATGTGACTTTGACCTTCAAGTTTGTGATTTAGTTCAAATACCTGAATCATTATTGACTCCTGTTTTGTTACCCAATTTGAGTAACATTTTAGAGTCAGTTTTGATTCCCAACCCTCCTGAACTTGAATCACTAATCTTAGATAGTCACATTCCATCATGGGGAAATGAATGTGGACTTGAGCTTCATTTTCTTGATTTGGACCCACTTCCTGAACCAATCTCGACTCCCGAACCTTTACTTGATTTGAGTCATTTTTCTGAGTCGGTATTAGTTCCTATGCTTCTTGAGTCCAAATCAATCATTCCATTCTGGGACAAGGGCTTTGAAAAATTTGACTCCGAAATTATTTTGAAATTTGGAAATTAGATAGGGTAGAATTTTTAATAAAAATCATGCATGAATACATCTTTCTAGTGGGTTGTATCATGGAGGTTTCTGGTGGGTTCCTTCGGACTCCACGCAATAATGATTGGGCCGCCTTTCGTGGACCAATTAGACCGCCACCGGAACCACCACCTTGAGGTAATTTTTTCCTTCCCTCTCTATTTTGTTTCATGCATACATTTATCACGATGCATTGAGGACAATGCATGAAATAAGTGTGGGGAGGGTTTACTAACATAGAGTTTTTAGATTTTCTTTCTTTTACACCTCTTTTAGAAATAAAAAAAAAACTTTTTGAAATAAGGGACAAAGTTTTGATCTATTTTTAAGAAAATTAAGATGTATCTTAGAAATTAAGAAAGCCTTAATTATGACATCTTAAACCTAGTTGAAATAATAGATCTTGTTTGAAATTATAGGCTAAGTAAGAAAAATTGGGGAGATATTCTTATCTTGAATTTTTTGCCTTAGATAAGTATGCACTTCACACTTACACATTTTTGGGATGGAAACAAAGACCAAAAGGCCATAAAAAAAAAAGAAAAAGAAAAAAAGAAAAAAAGAAAAAAATATATATAAATAAAACATCACTTATTAAGCTGGATAATTGTGCCTCAAGAAGCATGATTATTCACGCCTAACGGTGATAAAGGAAATAAATAATCCCCTTTAGTTTCGTGGCCTTTTTCACTCGAGTCCTTAAACCCGAGGGATGTTTCTCATCTGGTGCCCTAAGACCGACTGGTTTGGGAGTCATCGGTTATAGGCTCGTTACAAGGGTGAACTAGAAAGCCTAAACTAAGGGAAGAATAAAAAAAAAAGGGAAATATAAATATATATAAATAAATGGCTTTATGGTTAGAGTTGAAATCCCAGAAATCTTCATTGTCACGGTGTGCATACTATCTAGGTTTTATGAAAGATAAAATATTCAATCCAATTTTGAATTCTTACCTTAATTGAAGACAAGATCCTGCATGGAGACTAAGTTTAAGGAAGAATGATTATAGGTGGACTTATGACCTTAGATCACTTATATTTTTGCAAAAATAGTTCGAAAACATGTCTCTCTTTCAAAATGCGTTTTCAAAACACTAACATTTGTCTTCTTTCTTTATGGATTTTGTGGGTGCAATCCGCTGAAAACCCTCAGGAGACAACACTCCACCTCTAGGGTAACCTAGAGGTTTAACGGCTTGTTGCACACGCTCAGTGCAATCGCGTCACCTGCGAAAGTGGTGTAATAAAATTGGTAGTATAGTTTTTCTTTTCTTATTTTGCTCGGGACGAGCAAAAGAATAAGGTGGGGGTGTGATTAGTCTACAATTCTGCATTTTTATGTCGCATTTTCCCACCAGTTTATGAATAAATAGTCGGTCTAATACGTGTTTTGGTCTTTATTGCAGGTACAACCAAAGTTCAAGGGCAAAGATGGAATAAGAGCATAATTCTTTCCAATTAAGGGTAATTAATCCCGCATTACTTGGAGGCCAAGCAAGGGATTATCTAGAAGATTCAATGAACCTAGCCTCTTGCGCACATCAGACGAATCTGCGGTCGAAATTGCCCGAAATTGGATATACCTGGAAGCAGCTAGAAGCCAGACGAACGCGTGGAAGAAATCCAGACGCACAATTCCCTAGAATTGCCGCAAAACGCGGCAAAGGCGCGGCAATTCTAGGGAGCCACGCGTCGATTTTCGACGCGTGGCCCCGTCTCATCTTCCAGAAGCCTCTGAGCCCTATAAATACCCCTGCAATTGCCCAGAGCGCGAGCAGTCTTCGTTTTTAGGAGTAGGTCCAGATTTTAGTGTAGGTGAGTGTTCTTCATTTCTTTTATTTTCTTTTCTTTGTTCTTAGATCATTGTAGTAGGGCTGAGTGATTCATAGAGAGAGAGATAGTGAGGGATTGATGTAATAGAGAGTGACACTCTATGTAAAGGTGCCTCCTTTCTCCTCCATTGTAATCTCCTTCATCTTCTACATGATGTTTTGTTGCTAGTTTTTCATCTCATGGCAATCTAACTACTAACCACTAACCTATCTAACCACTTACTTGATAATCCACATGAATCGGGTTGCCTCTACAAGGCCTTGTTCTTGCAAGAGCCATTGATGGCCAAAGATGATGGGTTCTAACATCTAACTTGCTAACTTGCTAACTTGCTAACCAAGATAACTCTCTTTTATTTCATGCTCTTTTATTTCATGCTAGCTAACTTGCTAACTTGCTAACCAAGCTAACTCTCTTTTACTTCATGCTCTTTTATTTCATGCATTCTTTTAATTGTTGGTGAGTTGATGCTTGTACTAGCTTGTTCTTGTTGCAATGTTGTGATTGTTATGAACCATCGGTGAGCCATGCTTTGTACCGTCTCTTTGAAGGCAAGGATTGTGATGGCCAAGGATCAAAATGTGAGGCAACTATCTCGAAGAGGTTAGCATGGTTAGTGGAGTACTTAGTAGTTAGTAGCCATGAGTTTTCTTTTACCTTTGTTTTAGAAATCGTTTTCAAGTTCCTCTTCTTATTTTCTTATCGACGTTTTCATCGCTCTCCTCACCTACCACATGCTTGTTTTCATTTTCTTTTCTTTTTCATTCTTTCAACATAGAAGAATTGTTAACATCTGACGTGACTAGAGACTGTTAATGCTTCTATCGCCTCCCTTCCCTGTGGATACGACCCGTTAAGCCAATGCTATAACGGAAGTATCGAGGGTATACTAAGCACATTCGAGCTTTTCATCTGATTTCATAAATACACATTTTGAGTGCTAGTTTCCCCATCGATCAGTTGTGAGTGTGACGGATATGATTTGTGGGCCAAGGAAGGGTGATGAAATCCCCAACTTATCTTGCTTATGGGTTATGCCCTTAAGATGAATTAGTGTACGTGTAAAGCTGTAGAAAAGTAATCACTCAAGAAAGCAGTAAACAACCAAGAATGTTTCCTAATCTATATGCTATGCAAACGTACCTTGTCGCCAGCACTCTTGAACAGAATTAAAAAGAATTAAAATAGACACGTGCCCTAAATGCAAGAGTCTAATATTTTTTTTTTATTTTTCAACAAATGGGTTAATGTTATTAATTAGCAGTTGCAGAGTGATAACAGAGAAATTTAATCACAGAAGTAAGCAAATTTTGCAATGCAGAGCAACCTGCAGAAAAGCAGGTTAGTAGTACACTACTATTGCCGCGGAATCGCGGCTTTTGCCGCGTTTCTGCGGCAAATTAGTAGGTCCAGGTGCTCTGCCTTCGAGGGCAGAGGCACTGGATTACTGTATGTCCTTGCTGCTGCTCTGTTTTTGTTTCCTGTTCTCTGTACCTGCAACAGAAAGAATAAAGAATGATTGGAACGAGGAAATCGTGTCGTTCCTTCCCCGGCAACGGCGCCAAAATTTGATTGAGATTTTAAAGAATAAAAGAAGTGAAGTTCAGATTTCTTAGTCTCAATGTGAATCCGCTGTAGCAAGGGCTCAAGCGGGTCGTGATCCTCAGGGAAGGATGCGATGCAAGCTTTTCGACCCGATTCCTCTTTAACTTCAAAATAAGAGAAGAAGTGATTAGATTTGAGATATATGATATGAAAGATGTGGCTTTGCTGATCTTCTGCCACAACCCTATTGCAAGTTAAGGAGATTGAACATCATCTTAATATATGTGAAATTAATCCTAGGTTTATTAGCGAAGATGCAAGCAAGAATAAAAGAGTTTAGAATCTTACTAGTTCGCACCTTTGAACATTCAACACGATTTCATCTTAACATCTAAGTACAGCGGAAGAAAAGCATTACCTTGAAGTTACGCTGTCAAAGTTCTTAAATATGAAGGGTGAGGAATTATTTAAAAGTGTAACCTAGATTAGAAAGCTGATTATCCATTTAGTCCTCAAGCACTCTATTTTAAACCTAGGGTTTCTAAAAAGTATTATTAATCTGTTCAACTCCAAACATGCTTAGGGTTGCTTAAGAATTCAGCAAACCACAAAGGAAGATTAGTTCATCATCTTTTTATTATTTTTCTTTTCCTTTTTTTTTATATGAGGAGAATAAAGAAAGAGAGAAAATAAAGAGAATCGAGAGATCACAGATCAAACCAAACTCAAGAAATCACAAAGTAAATGCAAATTTAAATGACAGAAATTAAGTGGCAAAAAGGTAACCTTTATTCGAGAGTAAACTCCAATTACAAAGCTCCTTCTTCTCCACACCGTGCTTGAAACAAAGATTACAACTTGCTAAAATTTAAAGAAAAATAGCTAAAAGAAAACCCTAATACATCTCTGGATGCCCCCTCTGCTGCGCCTGCAGGGATATTTATAGGTGCAGAAGGCGGTGGAGTCACGGATAAGATCGCGCCAAAAAGTTGTTGCCCTGTCTCATCTATACTGCCGCGGAATTACGGCTTTTGCCGCGGTTCTGCGGCAGTTTGGTGACGTCTGGCCACGCGCTTTGGCGCGTGGCCTCTCTTGGTCCATCCATTTGGGCGCCTGCTTCTGGAAGTGCGATCCTGGCTCTTCATCTTGGGATTTCAAGATAACTTAGAAATCAAGTTACCTTGATCTCAAATATCCCAAATCTTCTATCCACGAATTTCCTTCTTATCTTGGGCTTTTATCCTCATCCTGCAAGTGTTTAGGGTTGGATAGAAGTCTATCCTTCCCTTATCTCTGATATTTGCAACTTTTAGCCCTTGTATTTGCATTTTGACTTCTTGTAATTGCGCTTTTACACCTGGGCTTCAAACATGGGCTTGGATCTGGCTTTTGGGCTCTTTAAGCTTTATTTATCATTAAATAATAATTCGAGGCCTGCACACATTAAATAACAAAATATTAATAAATGTGCATTATAATATGAATAAATGTGCAAATGTGATGGTAAATATGATGACAATTATGCATTTTTCACTACCTATCAATTGCCTTCATCATTATATGCTTGATATATATTTGTGCTCATATTGATATATGCTTGGGATTGTTTGCTTACACTTGTATTCAACCAAGAGAGCCAATGCGGCACCTCAACTCTTATCTAGAGGAATCTTGAGGAGATAGTCCAGAGCCCTTCACGGGGAATTCGGCTACACTCTTAGGTTATACTTGGTGTATTGTGCTTAATAGTTTTTAGTTTGCATTAATAGTTTTAATTTCGCATTAGTTGACCATTAGATTAGCTAGTCACCTATTCACCCCCTCTAGGTGATTACACTTAGTGTATATATGTGTGGGTATTTCTTACCTGCGTATATACGACACAGTAACGTCTCCGTACCCAAGGGATCGGGGTGTTACACTAGTACGAATTGGACTTAAGGGCATAACCCAATACAAGATAAGGTGGGAAAGCATTATCCTTCCTTAGCCCAAAAACCACCTCCCCACTCACACAACCCAAGTCTTAATAAAATAGATAGATGTTGGCCCCTAGGGATATCTTGGACTCATTAAGAGATTGACCGAGAGTAATGTTGGCCCAAAGGCCCATCACTTTAGTTTTGATGATGATCAACTCATGTAGTTATAGTACTAATGATCTTGTGTTTTATTTAGTCTCAGATTTATGATCAAGATCTTAGTAGGTGTGTAGCTTCAACAAAGGATTCAAAGTCAAGTTTTGGAGCTAGCACGGTTTGATTCACGAGCCTATGCATCAAGACCACATCAAGTACTCAAGAGGAGTCTAGCTCGTTGGATCGTGTTTGGACCAAGTCAAGAAGATGAGAAGACTTCAAGTGAAGACCTTCAAGATCAAGACTTGTGTCTAGGTTTGTTTTTATAAGATTTTGTTTTAGATTAAAATGTAAAGGATAGAATAGTTGGTGGATTGCTCAAGTATACCATTTACACACACACTCTTGATTTAGTTATGTTTTCATCAAAGAGATTTCATTTTAGAAAAGAATTTTTATTTGGAAAAATACTGGTTTGGTTTTTGGTATTCAAAGTATATATGTTTTAACCAAACCATGTTTAGTGCTTATTGTCAAAAACATAGATATTTCATCATGTATGTGTAGTGGATCATATCCATACACCCTATGCTTTGAAAGAGTTTAAAATATCTTATTTTTGTATTTGGAGAAGTTTTGAAAAAATAAGATTTGGAAAAATCAATTTGGAAAAATATAGTTTTTGTTTTAAGCCAATTTTTGAAGTTACAAAAATAGTTCAAATTATTTGTAACATGTCTTGATTTTGCTCAAGCATGTTTGTATATCAAAGTATAATGTTAAAACTATTTTTGTAGATTTTTCATAATTTTATGGGATTTTATTTGAGCCAAAATGACCAAGTTTTCTTTCCCAAAAATCCCTGACCTGGCTTCTGCCGGTCGACCGGACCGGTCGACCGGGCATTGAAGTCGGTCGACCGAGTCGGTCGACCGACGTGCACAGGCGTGCACGCCAGTCCAGGCTGGAGGGCCGGTCGACCGACCCGGTCGACCGCCAGAGAGTTTCTGCTCTCTGGAAAGCCCCGGTCGACCGGGACGGTCGACCGGCAGAGAGCTCTGCTATCTGTTTCCAGGGTCTCGGTCGACCGACCGGTCGACCGATGGCACAACGGTCAGAAATCTGACCGTTGGCCGGTCGACCGGGCGGTCGACCGACAGGCCAACCTGGCTCCAACGGCTAGTTTTTTCTAGCTCTATAAATTGGGGCTTTTGGGGGCTGTTTTAAACAAGATTTTTTAGTGGATTTTGAGCTAGTTTTTCCTACTTCATTAAAAGAGTTTTCTCCACTAAATTGAGAGCTAATACTTCCAATCAAAAGGAGAGTTTATCAAGAATGTTTTAAAAGTGATTTTATTGAGTTTTCCTCCACCATTTCCATCCTTGTTTTTCTCACAAACACTTGAGCAACCCATTGACATATTCATCCTATAGGAGTGTTTTTGTGAGAGGATTTTAGGTGATCAAGAGTTGTGATCACCAAAATTCATCTTGGTTCTTTGTGGAGGCGGATGAGTGTGTTCGCGGTGTTTCGAGTTCGTGTGTGAACTCTTTGTTTGAGGTGCGGCCTCGGCGAGCTAGTGGGCTTGCGGTGTGTACGGACTAGGGAGTCCAAGAGCTTGTAGGTGTTGCGGCACCGAATGATCCGGTGGGATCGATTTTAGTGAAAATCCTTCATAGTGTTGAAGGAGGGATGTAGAGCAAGTGTGCTCGAACCTCGAAACAAATCTCCCGTGTTTGCGATTGCTCTTTCTCTCTATCTCTTACTAGTTTATATCTTGCATGCTTTTATTGCTTTCATCTTTATATGCTTGATATATATTGTGTGCTTAATTGTTATATGCTTGGGGATTGTTTGCTAACACTTGTATTCAACCAAGAGAGCCAACGCGGCACCTCAACTCTTATTTAGAGGAATCTTGAGGAGTTAGTCCAGAGCCCTTCACGGGAAATTCGGCTACACTCTTGTGTTATACGTGGTGTTTAGTTTAAGAAGTTTTAGTTTGCATCATATACGTTTTAATTCCGCATTATTGACCATTAGATTAGCTCATCACCTATTCACCCCCCTCTAGGTGATTTACAATTGGTATCAGAGCCAAGTGCTCTTGATTTGGGTCTTACAACCTAGAGTTAAAGATCCTCATTTTATAGCTAATCACAATGTTTGTTCACACACCATGGATTTCATGTCACCACCCACTTTTGACATCCTTAACATCCAAACTTGGAAGTTAAGATGTCTTTGTACCTCAAAGCCCTAGGCATTCATGTTTATTTTGTCACTACTAAAGATTCTTATTGTTTAAATGGCAAAAATATTGAGGCTAATGCAAAAGCCCTACATGCTTTAAAGTTAACCCTAAATGATGATTATTTATCTAGGGTTTCTAACATTGATTCGGCTTTTGTAGTATGGAACTCGTTGATCTCCCTTGGCGAATAAGAACAATATTATGCGGGGAGCGATTCGGATGTTGGAAGTGACACCTCCAACGTGTGCTACATGGTCCAAGGGGATAACCACCTTGAGGTAACTACCGAATCCGAGGTAGAAGAAGATGATATGTCATATGATGAGCTCACATCTTTTTGCCAACAATTACTTGAAAAATATGACATGCTTAGAAAAGATAATAAGAATTTGAAAAGAATTTTGATTGCATGTTAAAAGAAAATGTTTCTTTTAAAAATAAAGTTGCATGCATTGAAAAAGAAAATGAAACTTTGAAAAATGAGAATGTTTCCTTGATGACTAAATTAAATGATCTTTGTGAAGGAAACACTACTTTGAAAAATGAAATTATTTTGGTGGAAAAACAAAAGGAAGTTGCTTTGCAAGAAAACACTTCTTTGAAAAGAAAAATGGTCGAAAAAGAAAAGAAAATGTTTCTAAAAAGAAAAAGAAAAATGATTCTCATTCTCATCATGCTTTACATGCCACCACTAATGAGATGGAATTTTTGAAAAATAAAATGAATTGTTTGAGCTCAACTTTGAGCACATGTGCATTTAATCATAAGAAGTTGGAGTCCTTGTTTTCAAAGAAACAAGCTCCATATGTTCAACCTCATCATGCATATGCACATTTTGCACGCCATGACCACACTCACACTCATATGCATCCTAAGGTGTACAAATGTACACATTGTGGCCGCAAAGGCCATTTAGCAAAATTTTGTTTTTATAGGATACATCATATTGATTTTGCTAATAATAAAAATTTTTGGGTTCCTTACAAAGCTAACCCCCAAGGACCAAAAGAAAATGGGTACCAAAATTCCCACCTTGTGCTTTTGATGTAGGTGCGGGCTCTCACAAAACGTGAGAGGGATGGTGCCTTGGTAGTGGATGTATGGACTTGATGGACTCATTTTTGGATGCACCACTATCAAGGAGGTTTGGTGGGACAACCACCATGTTTGGAGATTTGGAGCATAGTTCCCTAGTTTGGTAACTATTTCTAAAACTCTTATTTTATCTACATACTTATTTCATATGTAACATTTTTAGCATGTTCATGTTTTATTTGTTTTTGTGCTTCATGTGGTAAATACTAGTTTAAATGTAGTTTTTATCAAAACTTGTATTTATACATGTACAAATAGTGAGCGACAAATTAATTCATATATGTTTGCACTTCATTGTTCATTTGTATTCACTATATGCACATGTATAGCCTAATTTTGATGATTTCCTCATTTACACTTGTTTTGCCTATTTTCATGTTTTTACTTCATGTATATGTATTTTGTATTCAAATCTAATAAATATACATGTATGTCCCGTGAGTCTCTTGCCTTCATGCAAATACTATTAATAGACTCTTTTCATGTTTGGGATATGTATGCATATTGTTAGTTTTGGATAAATCATACATATACCATGAAGTTTATTGTTTTTAAATGAAAAATAAATTTTCATGATTTGTTTGATAAAATGATATTCATGTTTGTTTTGAGCTTCATTGATTAATTTCATGAAAATGCTAATTACATGATTCTTGTGCACTCACCTATTATTTGTTTATTCATGACTTTGTTTCATGATTATTTTTGAGCTTTATGGACTTTGAGTGTCGAATTTTGTGTATTTAGTATGATTCATGAAATACATATGATTTGATTTCATGTTTTTGAAGGATCTTTAACTAGTTTTTCAAAAATTAATTTAACTAGTTATTATTCTTCATTTGGTAGTTTATGAGATATACACTAATTTCACTTCTTAATTTCAATTGGTATCATAATTTCTTTTGGTGTCACAATTGATATATTTTTGTATACTCATAATCTTGTTTATAAATATGTATGTTTTTCAATTTCAACTTATATCAATTTCTATTGATATTATCCTTTCTCATACATATATATGATTTTCGTGTGCTTGCTTTACAATTGATATAAATATTTGAAGCACAAAGTTTATGCTAAGCTTGATTTAAAACTTTATTTTCAATTGGTATCCCAATTGACCTTTTTAATAAGCTTATGCATTGTTTTTCAATTGGTATCAATTTGTTTCAACTTCAAATTTGTTATAAATTTCTATTGGTATCAATATGTTTGAAAAATTCAAAATTTGTAATGTTTATTTACAATTGGAATATTTATTTACAATAATTGGTATCTTAAAATTTGATTTACTAAGATATCTCAAAATTTGTTTTATTGAAAAAAATTCAAAATTTTGTTTTAATAAGAAATATTAAAAATGTTTTGATTTGTATTGCCTATATGCAAGGAGAGCTTAACATCTCTTCTACATATAGATTCATGTTGAGTGTATCATATATTGAAGAGCTTGACAACTCTTCTTTATGCGGTACACGTGTGTAGGGGGAGCTTCACATCTCCTTTTATGCATTGCATATTTTACGTTATGTGAATTAGGGCTTGTCATCCCTTCTTCATGTAATGTATATATGTAGGGAAGCTTCACATCTTCCTCTTCATGAATGTATTTCGCATATACCATTTATTGATTGATTTATGTTTGACCCCTTTATTGATTCCTTGTTTCGGGCAAAAAGGGGGAGAAGATTTTGTTTTAGTTTTGTTTTACTTTAACCCCTTTGTTGATGATTGACAAAAAGGGGGAGAAGTATTTTGGTATATATGCATGTTTTCCTTGCTTTATTCATAAAGGGGAGAAGTATTTTTGTTTATGCATATTACCTTTGTTTTGCAAATAGGAGAAAAAGAATTTGATGTGTTTTATGCTTGTTAGCATGTTTATCTCCATACATTTGCATACATGTTTATGAGCATTCATTGCATATTTATTTATTTATTTGTTATGCATGAGTTAAGGGGGAGCTTCTTTGAAGCTTTACTTTAATCCATGCATATATAACTTCATGAGTTTTGTCATCATCAAAAAGGGGGAGATTGTTGGCCCAAAGGCCCATCACTCTAGTTTTGATGATGATAACTCATGTAGTTATAGTACTAATGATCTTGTGTTTTATTTAGTCTCAGATTTATGATCAAGATCATAGTAGGTGTGTAGCTTCAACAAAGGATTTAAAGTCAAGTTTTGGAGCTAGCACGGTTTGATTCACGAGCCTATGCATCAAGACCACATCAAGTACTCAAGAGGAGTCTAGCTCGTTGGATCGTGTTTGGACCAAGTCAAGAAGATGAGAAGACTTCAAGTGAAGACCTTCAAGATCAAGACTTGTGTCTAGGTTTGTTTTTATAAGATTTTGTTTTAGATTAAAATGTAAAGGATAGAATAGTTGGTGGATTGCTCAAGTATACCATTTACACACACACTCTTGATTTAATTATGTTTTCATAAAAGAGATTTCATTTAGAAAAGAATTTTTATTTTGGAAAAATACTAGTTTGATTTTTGGTATTCAAAGTATATATGTTTTAACCAAAACCATGTTTAGTGCTTATTGTCAAAAACATAGATATTTCATCATGTATGTATAGTGGATCATATCCATACACCCTATGCTTTGAAAGAGTTTAAAAATATCTTGTTTTTGTATTTGGAGAAGTTTTGAAAAAATAAGATTTGGAAAAATCAATTTGGAAAAATACAGTTTTTGTTTTAAGCCAAATTTTCTAAGTTACAAAAATAGTTCAAATTATTTGTAACATGTCTTGATTTTGCTCAAGCATGTTTGTATATCAAAGAATAATGTTAAAGCTATTTTTGTAGATTTTTCATAATTTTATGGGATTTTATTTGAGCCAAAATGACCAAGTTTTCTTCCCAAAAATCCCTGACCTGGCTTCTGCCGGTCGACCGGACCGGTCGACCAGGCATTGAAGTCGGTCGACCGAGTCGGTCGACCGACGTGCACAGACGTGCACGCCAATCCTGGCTGGAGGGCCGGTCGACCGACCCGGTCGACCGCCAGAGAGCTTCTGCTCTCTGGAAAGCCCCGGTCGACCGGGACGGTCGACCGACAGAGAGCTCTGCTCTCTGTTCCAGGGTCTCGGTCGACCGACCGGTCGACCGATGGCACAACGGTCAGAAATCTGACCGTTGGCCGGTCGACCGGACGGTCGACCGACAGGCCAACCTGGCTCCAACGGCTAGTTTTTTCTAGCTCTATAAATTGGGGCTTTTGGGGGCTGTTTTAAACAAGATTTTTTAGTGGGTTTTGAGCTAGTTTTTCCTAATTCATTAAAAGAGTTTTCTCCACTAAATTGAGAGCTAATACTTCCAATCAAAAGGAGAGTTTATCAAGAGTGTTTTAAAAGTGATTTTATTGAGTTTTCCTCCACCATTTCTATCCTTGTTTTTCTCACAAACACTTGAGCAACCCATTGACATATTCATCCTATAGGAGTGTTTTTGTGAGAGGATTTTAGGTGATCAAGAGTTGTGATCACCAAAGTTCATCTTGGTTCTTTGAGGAGGCGGACGAGTGCGTTCGCGGTGTTTCGAGTTCGTGTGTGAACTCTTTGTTTGAGGTGCGGCCTCGGCGAGCTAGTGGGCTTGCTGTGTGTACGGGACTAGGGAGTCCAAGAGCTTGTAGGTGTTGCGGCACCGAGTGATCCGGTGGGATCGATTTTAGTGGAAATCCTTCATAGTGTTGAAGGCGGGGATGTAGAGCAAGTGTGCTCGAACCTCGAAACAAATCTCCCGTGTTTGCGATTGCTCTTTCTCTCTATCTCTTACTTGTTTATATCTTACATGCTTTTATTGCTTTCATCTTTATATGCTTGATATATATTGTGTGCTTAATTGTTATATGCTTGGGGATTGTTTGCTAACACTTGTATTCAACCAAGAAAGCCAACGCGGCACCTCAACTCTTATTTAGAGGAATCTTGAGGAGTTAGTCCAGAGCCCTTCACGGGGAATTAGGCTACACTCTTGTGTTATACGTGGTGTTTAGTTTAAGAAGTTTTAGTTTGCATCATATATGTTTTAATTCCGTATTATTGACCATTAGATTAGCTCATCACCTATTCACCCCCTCTAGGTGATTTACAATTGGTATCAGAGCCAAGTGCTCTTGATTTGGGTCTTACAACCTAGAGTTAAAGATCCTCATTTTATAGCTAATCACAATATTTGTTCACACACCATGGATTTCATGTCACCACCCACTTTTGACATCCTTAACATCCAAACTTGGAAGGTTAGGATGTCTTTGTACCTCAAATCCCTAGGCATTCATGTTTATTTTGTCACTACTAAAGATTCTTATTGTTTAAATGGCAAAAATATTGAGGCTAATACAAAAGCCCTACATGCTTTAAAGTTAACCCTAAATGATGATTATTTATCTAGGATTTCTACATTGATTCGGCTTTTGTAGTATGGAACTCGTTGATCTCCCTTGGCGAACAAGAACAATATTATGCGGGGAGCGATTCGGATGTTGGAAGTGACACCTCCAACGTGTGCTACATGGTCCAAGGGGATAACCCCCTTGAGGTAACTACCGAATCCGAGGTAGAAGAAGATGATATGTCATATGATGAGCTCACATCTTTTTGCCAACAATTACTTGAAAAATATGACATGCTTAGAAAAGATAATAAGAATTTGAAAAAGAATTTTGATTGCATGTTAAAAGAAAATGTTTCTTTTAAAAATAAAGTTGCATGCATTGAAAAAGAAAATGAAACTTTGAAAAATGAGAATGTTTCCTTGATGACTAAATTAAATGATCTTTGTGAAGGAAACACTACTTTGAAAAATGAAATTATTTTGGTGGAAAAACAAAAGGAAGTTGCTTTGCAAGAAAACACTTCTTTGAAAAGAAAAATGGTTGAAAAAGAAAAAGAAAATGTTTCTAAAAAGAAAAAGAAAAATGATTCTCATTCTCATCATGCTTTACATGCCACCACTAATGAGATGGAATTTTTGAAAAATAAAATGAATTGTTTGAGCTCAACTTTGAGCACATGTGCATTTAATCATAAGAAGTTGGAGTCCTTGTTTTCAAAGAAACAAGCTCCATATGTTCATCCTCATCATGCATATGCACATTTTGCACGCCATGACCACACTCACACTCATATGCATCCTAAGGTGTACAAATGTACACATTGTGGCCGCAAAGGCCATTTAGCAAATTTTGTTTTGATAGGATACATCATATTGATTTTGCTAATAATAAAAATTTTTGGGTTCCTTACAAAGCTAACCCCCAGGACCCAAAAGAAAATGGGTACCAAATTCCCACATTGTGCTTTTGATGTAGGTGCGGGCTCTCACAAAACGTGAGAGGGATGGTGCCTTGGTAGTGGATGTATGGACTTGATGGACTCATTTTTGGATGCACCACTATCAAGGAGGTTTGGTGGGACAACCACCATGTTTGGAGATTTGGAGCATAGTTCCCTAGTTTGGTAACTATTTCTAAAACTCTTATTTTATCTACATACTTATTTAATATGTAACATTTTTAGCAGGTTCATGTTTTATTTGTTTTTGTGCTTCATGTGGTAAATACTAGTTTAAATGTAGTTTTTATCAAAACTTGTATTTATACATGTACAAATAGTGAGCGACAAATTAATTCATATATGTTTGCACTTCATTGTTCATTTGTATTCACTATATGCACATGTATAGCCTAGTTTTGATGATTTCCTCATTTACACTTGTTTTGCCTATTTTCATGTTTTTACTTCATGTATATGTATTTTGTATTCAAATCTAATAAATATACATGTATGTCCCGTGAGTCTCTTGCCTTCATGCAAATACTATTAATAGACTCTTTTCATGTTTGGGATATGTATGCATATTGTTAGTTTTGGATAAATCATACATATACCATGAAGTTTATTGTTTTTAAATGAAAAATAAATTTTCATGATTTGTTTGATAAAATGATATTCATGTTTGTTTTGAGCTTCATTGATTAATTTCATGAAAATGCTAATTACATGATTCTTGTGCACTCACCTATTATTTGTTTATTCATGACTTTATTTCATGATTATTTTTGAGCTTTATGGACTTTGAGTGTCGAATTTTGTGTATTTAGTATGATTCATGAAATACATATGATTTGATTTCATGTTTTTGAAGGATCTTTAACTAGTTTTTCAAAAATTAATTTAACTAGTTATTATTCTTCATTTGGTAGTTTATGAGATATACACTAATTTCACTTCTTAATTTCAATTGGTATCATAATTTCTTTGGTATCACAATTGATATATTTTTGTATACTCATAATCTTGTTTATAAATATGTATGTTTTTCAATTTCAACTTATATCAATTTCTATTGATATTATCCTTTCTCATACATATATATGATTTTCGTGTGCTTGCTTTACAATTGATATAAATATTTGAAGCACAAAGTTTATGCTAAGCTTGATTTAAAACTTTATTTTCAATTGGTATCCCAATTGACCTTTTTAATAAGCTTATGCATTGTTTTTCAATTGGTATCAATTTGTTTCAACTTCAAATTTGTTATAAATTTCTATTGGTATCAATATGTTTGAAAAATTCAAAATTTGTAATTTTTATTTACAATTGGAATATTTATTTACAATAATTGGTATCTTAAAATTTGATTTACTAAGATATCTCAAAATTTGTTTTATTGAAAAAATTCAAATTTTGTTTTAATAAGAAATATTAAAAATGTTTTGATTTGTATTGCCTATATGCAAGGAGAGCTTAACATCTCTTCTACATATAGATTCATGTTGAGTGTATCATATATTGAAGAGCTTGACAACTCTTCTTTATGCGGTACACGTGTGTAGGGGGAGCTTCACATCTCCTTTTATGCATTGCATATTTTACGTTATGTGAATTAGGGCTTGTCATCCCTTCTTCATGTAATGTATATATGTAGGGAAGCTTCACATCTTCCTCTTCATGAATGTATTTCGCATATACCATTTATTGATTGATTTATGTTTGACCCCTTTATTGATTCCTTGTTTCGGGCAAAAAGGGGGAGAAGATTTTGTTTTAGTTTTGTTTTACTTTAACCCCTTTGTTGATGATTGACAAAAAGGGGGAGAAGTATTTTGGTATATATGCATGTTTTCCTTGCTTTATTCATAAAGGGGGAGAAGTATTTTTGTTTATGCATATTACCTTTGTTTTGCAAATAGGAGAAAAAGAATTTGATGTGTTTTATGCTTGTTAGCATGTTTATCTCCATACATTTGCATACATGTTTATGAGCATTCATTGCATATTTATTTATTTATTTGTTATGCATGAGTTAAGGGGAGCTTCTTTGAAGCTTTACTTTAATCCATGCATATATAACTTCATGAGTTTTGTCATCATCAAAAAGGGGGAGATTGTTGGCCCAAAGGCCCATCACTCTAGTTTTGATGATGATAACTCATGTAGTTATAGTACTAATGATCTTGTGTTTTATTTAGTCTCAGATTTATGATCAAGATCATAGTAGGTGTGTAGCTTCAACAAAGGATTTAAAGTCAAGTTTTGGAGCTAGCACGGTTTGATTCACGAGCCTATGCATCAAGACCACATCAAGTACTCAAGAGGAGTCTAGCTCGTTGGATCGTGTTTGGACCAAGTCAAGAAGATGAGAAGACTTCAAGTGAAGACCTTCAAGATCAAGACTTGTGTCTAGGTTTGTTTTTATAAGATTTTGTTTTAGATTAAAATGTAAAGGATAGAATAGTTGGTGGATTGCTCAAGTATACCATTTACACACACACTCTTGATTTAATTATGTTTTCATAAAAGAGATTTCATTTTAGAAAAGAATTTTTATTTTGGAAAAATACTAGTTTGATTTTTGGTATTCAAAGTATATATGTTTTAACCAAAACCATGTTTAGTGCTTATTGTCAAAAACATAGATATTTCATCATGTATGTATAGTGGATCATATCCATACACCCTATGCTTTGAAAGAGTTTAAAAATATCTTGTTTTTGTATTTAGAGAAGTTTTGAAAAAATAAGATTTGGAAAATCAATTTGGAAAAATACAGTTTTTGTTTTAAGCCAAATTTTCTAAGTTACAAAAATAGTTCAAATTATTTGTAACATGTCTTGATTTTGCTCAAGCATGTTTGTATATCAAAGTATAATGTTAAATCTATTTTTGTAGATTTTTCATAATTTTATGGGATTTTATTTGAGCCAAAATGACCAAGTTTTCTTTCCCAAAAATCCCTGACCTGGCTTTTGCCGGTCGACCGGACCGGTCGACCAGGCATTGAAGTCGGTCGACCGAGTCGGTCGACCGACGTGCACAGACGTGCACGCCAATCCTGGCTGGAGGGCCGGTCGACCGACCCGGTCGACCGCCAGAGAGCTTCTGCTCTCTGGAAAGCCCCGGTCGACCGGGACGGTCGACCGACAGAGAGCTCTGCTCTCTGTTCCAGGGTCTCGGTCGACTGACCGGTCGACCGATGGCACAACGGTCAGAAATCTGACCGTTGGCCGGTCGACCGGACGGTCGACCGACAGGCCAACCTAGCTCCAACGGCTAGTTTTTTCTAGCTCTATAAATTGGGGCTTTTGGGGGCTGTTTTAAACAAGATTTTTTAGTGGATTTTGAGCTAGTTTTTCCTACTTCATTAAAAGAGTTTTCTCCACTAAATTGAGAGCTAATACTTCCAATCAAAAGGAGAGTTTATCAAGAGTGTTTTAAAAGTGATTTTATTGAGTTTTCCTCCACCATTTCTATCCTTGTTTTTCTCACAAACACTTGAGCAACCCATTGACATATTCATCCTATAGGAGTGTTTTTGTGAGAGGATTTTAGGTGATCAAGAGTTGTGATCACCAATGTTCATCTTGGTTCTTTGAGGAGGCGGACGAGTGCGTTCGCGGTGTTTCGAGTTCGTGTGTGAACTCTTTGTTTGAGGTGCGGCCTCGGCGAGCTAGTGGGCTTGCGGTGTGTACGGGACTAGGGAGTCCAAGAGCTTGTAGGTGTTGCGGCACCGAGTGATCCGGTGGGATCGATTTTAGTGGAAATCCTTCATAGTGTTGAAGGCGAGGATGTAGAGCAAGTGTGCTCGAACCTCGAAACAAATCTCCCGTGTTTGCGATTGCTCTTTCTCTCTATCTCTTACTTGTTTATATCTTGCATGCTTTTATTGCTTTCGTCTTTATATGCTTGATATATATTGTGTGCTTAATTGTTATATGCTTGGGGATTGTTTGCTAACACTTGTATTCAACCAAGAGAGCCAACGCGGCACCTCAACTCTTATTTAGAGGAATCTTGCGGAGTTAGTCCAGAGCCCTTCACGGGGAATTTGGCTACACTCTTGTGTTATACGTGGTGTTTAGTTTAAGAAGTTTTAGTTTGCATCATATATGTTTTAATTCCGCATTATTGACCATTAGATTAGCTCATCACCTATTCACCCCCCTCTAGGTGATTTACAATTGGTATCAGAGCCAAGTGCTCTTGATTTGGGTCTTACAACCTAGAGTTAAAGATCCTCATTTTATAGCTAATCACAATATTTGTTCACACACCATTGATTTCATGTCACCACCCACTTTTGACATCCTTAACATCCAAACTTGGAAGGTTAGGATGTCTTTGTACCTCAAATCCCTAGGCATTCATGTTTATTTTGTCACTACTAAAGATTCTTATTGTTTAAATGGCAAAAATATTGAGGCTAATGCAAAAACCCTACATGCTTTAAAGTTAACCCTAAATGATGATTATTTATCTAGGATTTCTAACATTGATTCGGCTTTTGTAGTATGGAACTCGTTGATCTCCCTTGGCGAACAAGAACAATATTATGCGGGGAGCGATTCGGATGTTGGAAGTGACACCTCCAACGTGTGCTACATGGTCCAAGGGGATAACCCCCTTGAGGTAACTACCGAATCCGAGGTAGAAGAAGATGATATGTCATATGATGAGCTCACATCTTTTTGCCAACAATTACTTGAAAAATATGACATGCTTAGAAAAGATAATAAGAATTTGAAAAAGAATTTTGATTGCATGTTAAAAGAAAATGTTTCTTTTAAAAATAAAGTTGCATGCATTGAAAAAGAAAATGAAACTTTGAAAAATGAGAATGTTTCCTTGATGACTAAATTAAATGATCTTTGTGAAGGAAACACTACTTTGAAAAATGAAATTATTTTGGTGAAAAAACAAAAGGAAGTTGCTTTGCAAGAAAACACTTCTTTGAAAAGAAAAATGGTTGAAAAAGAAAAAGAAAATGTTTCTAAAAAGAAAAAGAAAAATGATTCTCATTCTCATCATGCTTTACATGCCACCACTAATGAGATGGAATTTTTGAAAAATAAAATGAATTGTTTGAGCTCAACTTTGAGCACATGTGCATTTAATCATAAGAAGTTGGAGTCCTTGTTTTCAAAGAAACAAGCTCCATATGTTCATCCTCATCATGCATATGCACATTTTGCACGCCATGACCACACTCACACTCATATGCATCCTAAGGTGTACAAATGTACACATTGTGGCCGCAAAGGCCATTTAGCAAAATTTTGTTTTGATAGGATACATCATATTGATTTTGCTAATAATAAAAATTTTTGGGTTCCTTACAAAGCTAACCCCCAAGGACCCAAAAGAAAATGGGTACCAAAATTCCCACCTTGTGCTTTTGATGTAGGTGCGGGCTCTCACAAAACGTGAGAGGGATGGTGCCTTGGTAGTGGGTGTATGGACTTGATGGACTCATTTTTGGATGCACCACTATCAAGGAGGTTTGGTGGGACAACCACCATGTTTGGAGATTTGGAGCATAGTTCCCTAGTTTGGTAACTATTTCTAAAACTCTTATTTTATCTACATACTTATTTCATATGTAACATTTTTAGCATGTTCATGTTTTATTTGTTTTTGTGCTTCATGTGGTAAATACTAGTTTAAATGTAGTTTTTATCAAAACTTGTATTTATACATGTACAAATAGTGAGCGACAAATTAATTCATATATGTTTGCACTTCATTGTTCATTTGTATTCACTATATGCACATGTATAGCCTAGTTTTGATGATTTCCTCATTTACACTTGTTTTGCCTATTTTCATGTTTTTACTTCATGTATATGTATTTTGTATTCAAATCTAATAATATACATGTATGTCCCGTGAGTCTCTTGCCTTCATGCAAATACTATTAATAGACTATTTTCATGTTTGGGATATGTATGCATATTGTTAGTTTTGGATAAATCATACATATACCATGAAGTTTATTGTTTTTAAATGAAAAATAAATTTTCATGATTTGTTTGATAAAATGATATTCATGTTTGTTTTGAGCTTCATTGATTAATTTCATGAAAATGCTAATTACATGATTCTTGTGCACTCACCTATTATTTGTTTATTCATGACTTTGTTTCATGATTATTTTTGAGCTTTATGGACTTTGAGTGTCGAATTTTGTGTATTTAGTATGATTCATGAAATACATATGATTTGATTTCATGTTTTTGAAGGATCTTTAACTAGTTTTTCAAAAATTAATTTAACTAGTTATTATTCTTCATTTGGTAGTTTATGAGATATACACTAATTTCACTTCTTAATTTCAATTGGTATCATAATTTCTTTGGTATCACAATTGATATATTTTTGTATACTCATAATCTTGTTTATAAATATGTATGTTTTTCAATTTCAACTTATATCAATTTCTATTGATATTATCCTTTCTCATACATATATATGATTTTCGTGTGCTTGCTTTACAATTGATATAAATATTTGAAGCACAAAGTTTATGCTAAGCTTGATTTAAAACTTTATTTTCAATTGGTATCCTAATTGACCTTTTTAATAAGCTTATGCATTGTTTTTCAATTGGTATCAATTTGTTTCAACTTCAAATTTGTTATAAATTTCTATTGGTATCAATATGTTTGAAAAATTCAAAATTTGTAATGTTTATTTACAATTGGAATATTTATTTACAATAATTGGTATCTTAAAATTTGATTTACTAAGATATCTCAAATTTGTTTTATTGAAAAAAATTCAAAATTTTATTTTAATAAGAAATATTAAAAATGTTTTGATTTGTATTGCCTATATGCAAGGAGAGCTTAACATCTCTTCTACATATAGATTCATGTTGAGTGTATCATATATTGAAGAGCTTGACAACTCTTCTTTATGCGGTACACGTGTGTAGGGGGAGCTTCACATCTCCTTTTATGCATTGCATATTTTACGTTATGTGAATTAGGGCTTGTCATCCCTTCTTCATGTAATGTATATATGTAGGGAAGCTTCACATCTTCCTCTTCATGAATGTACTTCGCATATACCATTTATTGATTGATTTATGTTTGACCCCTTTATTGATTCCTTGTTTCGGGCAAAAGGGGGAGAAGATTTTGTTTTAGTTTTGTCTTACTTTAACCCCTTTGTTGATGATTGACAAAAAGGGGGAGAAGTATTTGGTATATATGCATGTTTTCCTTGCTTTATTCATAAAGGGGGAGAAGTATTTTTGTTTATGCATATTACCTTTGTTTTGCAAATAGGAGAAAAAGAATTTGATGTGTTTTATGCTTGTTAGCATGTTTATCTCCATACATTTGCACACATGTTTATGAGCATTCATTGAATATTTATTTATTTATTTGTTATGCATAAGTTAAGGGGAGCTTCTTTGAAGCTTTACTTTAATCCATGCATATATAACTTCATGAGTTTTGTCATCATCAAAAAGGGGGAGATTGTTGGCCCAAAGGCCCATCTCTCGAGTTTTGATAATGATCAACTCATGTAGTTATAGTACTAATGATCTTGTGTTTTATTTAGTCTCAGATTTATGATCAAGATCTTAGTAGGTGTGTAGCTTCAACAAAGGATTTAAAGTCAAGTTTTGGAGCTAGCACGGTTTGATTCACGAGCCTATGCATCAAGACCACATCAAGTACTCAAGAGGAGTCTAGCTCGTTGGATCGTGTTTGGACCAAGTCAAGAAGATGAGAAGACTTCAAGTGAAGACCTTCAAGATCAAGACTTGTGTCTAGGTTTTTTTTATAAGATTTTGTTTTAGATTAAAATGTAAAGGATAGAATAGTTGGTGGATTGCTCAAGTATACCATTTACACACACACTCTTGATTTAGTTATGTTTTCATAAAAGATATTTCATTTTAGAAAAGAATTTTTATTTTGAAAAAATACTGGTTTGGTTTTTGGTATTCAAAGTATATATGTTTTAACCAAAACCATGTTTAGTGCTTATTGTCAAAAACATAGATATTTCATCATGTATGTGTAGTGGATCATATCCATACACCCTATGCTTTGAAAGAGTTTAAAAATATCTTGTTTTTGTATTTGGAGAAGTTTTAAAAAAATAAGATTTGGAAAAATCAATTTGAAAAAATACAGTTTTTGTTTTAAGCCAAATTTTCTTAGTTACAAAAATAGTTCAAATTATTTGTAACATGTCTTGATTTTGCTCAAGCATGTTTGTATATCAAAGTATAATGTTAAAACTATTTTTGTAGATTTTTCATAATTTTATGGGATTTTATTTGAGCCAAAATGACCAAGTTTTCTTTCCCAAAAATCCCTGACCTGGCTTCTGCCGGTCGACCGGACCAGTCGACCAGGCATTGAAGTCGGTCGACCGAGTCGGTCGACCGACGTGCACAGACGTGCACGCCAGTCTTGGCTGGAGGGCCGGTCGACCGACCCGGTCGACCGCCAGAGAGCTTCTGCTCTCTGGAAAGCCCCGGTCGACCGGGACGGTCGACCGACAGAGAGCTCTGCTCTCTGTTCCAGGGTCTCGGTCGACCGACCGATCGACCAATGGCACAACGGTCAGAAATCTGACCGTTGGCCGGTCGACCGGGCGGTCGACCGACAGGCCAACCTGGCTCCAACGGCTAGTTTTTTTCTAGCTCTATAAATTGGGGCTTTTGGGGGCTGTTTTAAACAAGATTTTTTAGTGGGTTTTGAGTTAGTTTTTCCTACTTCATTAAAAGAGTTTTCTCCACTAAATTGAGAGCTAATACTTCCAATCAAAAGGAGAGTTTATCAAGAGTGTTTTAAAAGTAATTTTATTGAGTTTTCCTCCACCATTTCCATCCTTGTTTTTCTCACAAACACTTGAGCAACCCATTGACATATTCATCCTATGGGAGTGTTTTTGTGAGAGGATTTAGGTGATCAAGAGTTGTGATCACCAAAGTTCATCTTGGTTCTTTGAGGAGGCGGACGAGTGCGTTCGTGGTGTTTCGAGTTCGTGTGTGAACTCTTTGTTTGAGGTGCGGCCTCGGCGAGCTAGTGGGCTTGCGGTGTGTACGGGACTAGGGAGTCCAAGAGCTTGTAGGTGTTGCGGCACCGAGTGATCCGGTGGGATCGATTTTAGTGGAAATCCTTCATAGTGTTGAAGGCGGGGATGTAGAGCAAGTGTGCTCGAACCTCGAAACAAATCTCCCGTGTTTGCGATTGCTCTTTCTCTCTATCTCTTACTTGTTTATATCTTGCATGCTTTTATTGCTTTCATCTTTATATGCTTGATATATATTGTGTGCTTAATTGTTATATGCTTGGGGATTGTTTGCTAACACTTGTATTCAACCAAGAGAGCCAACGCGGCACCTCAACTCTTATTTAGAAGAATCTTGAGGAGTTAGTCCAGAGCCCTTCACGGGGAATTTGGCTACACTCTTGTGTTATACGTGGTGTTTAGTTTAAGAAGTTTTAGTTTGCATCATATACGTTTTAATTCCGCATTATTGACCATTAGATTAGCTCATCACCTATTCACCCCCTCTCTAGGTGATTTACAAGTAAAACTTGTGAGAATCATACTCTTATGTAATCGGTGTCTAAAGTTGGGGATTAAAAGGTTAAGCCTCAAAGATACCGTGGTTTGGCGTACTTAAGGCCCGTTGCTTACGCACGGATACCTCCCACCGTATTTTGCCCCTACCTGGCCGTTTAGCTCGTAGTCAGGTTCATACAACAACCTCTCCCGAGTAATCGACCAGTTAGAAGTCGTCTAGGTCTAGGTCAATCTTAGTATAGGCTTGATTTTGATTTTTTTTCTTTTCTTTTGTTTGTTTATTTGCTTTTTCTTTTTTGTTTGTGATTGTTTGTGAAATGAAATTCAACAACAACAATTCTTTCAATCCTAATATGAATCCATCTTCACACTGACCTTATTTGACTCGAATAAATCCAACCCGGCTTTACACAATAAGGACAAATCAGATGAGCAGGATTCGATGTATTCAACTCAATATAACCCATAACTCATATCTGATGATCAATATTTCAAAAATAATTTTAACTTTTCACAAAGTCAATAGGAATTCACCTCCACCGAGTCTAATTTTCAACCACCTTGTCCACAGTTTTCACAATTTCTATAATATACATTCTCCAATTTTACTTCCTATACTCGTTTTCTAGAGCAACCCATTGAAGAAAAATCTGAGCCAGAAAAGAGAATGGAAGTTATACAACTATACTTGAGTCCCAACAAAACAAGCTCGACTCATAATTTTCAAAAAAAATTCCATATTATGCTTCATATACTCCTTCTCCTGAATAATTCATAGAAGAAAAATCTGAGTTAGAAAAGAGTATTGAAGCCATGCAGGAGGCCGAACGAAAATTTCAAGAAATGTTGGCCTTCCCAATTCCATAATATTTTCAAGATTCATACTCAGTCTCACTTCTTCAAAATGACCAAGCATCAGTCTTGGACACAAGTATAGAACTATTGTATGAGTCTGAGCGACAATCTCAAAACTTGTTGGACTCACAATCTTCACAATTTTTTCAAAATCAAATTTCTCATACTCTCTTTCTAGAACAACCATTTGAAGAAATATCTGAGCTAGAAAAGAGTATAGAAATCTTGCAAGAGACCACACAATAATTTCAAATATCTTTTACCCGGTCTTTCGATAGGTTAGAAACACAACTGAGTTAATTAGTCAACATTCATAGGAATGAGAAAACTTACTCTTATCAACCTTTGACCAATTTAGATATCTCTAACTCTATCGATTTAGACCAGAAATCATGTTGTTTTGAAAACTAAGATTCAATTTCAGCACACCCATTTGAACTTGACCAAAATCAGAATTTTGAGAACCACATTGATATTTTGGCAAGTTATCCCTTTTTTGAAATTGAACTTGAGAATGAATGTGATCCTGAACCTCAACTTGGTAATTCAATTTCGCTTCTTGATTCAATATTGACTCCGGTATTTTTACCTAATTTCAATCCTTTTCCCGAGTCAGTATTGGATCATGTGCCCATTCATCGTGAAATTGAATCACCAATCTTTTATGATCATCATATTGAACTTGACTAATACCATTGACAAATTGACAAGTTTTTCTTACAAGAAATTAAACTCAGACAAGAATGTGACTTCGATCCTCAAATTTGTGATCCAGTTCAAATTTTTGAATCAATATTGACTCCTGTTTTGCTACCCGATTTGAGTAACATTTAGAGTCAGTTTTGATTCCCATACCTGTCATTCTTAAACTTGAATCACCAATCTTAGAAAGTCACATTTCGTTGTGGGGAAATAAATGTGGACTAGAGTTTCAACGTCTTAATTTGGACCCACTTCCTGAACAAATCTCGACTCCTGAACTTTTACTTGATTTCAGCTACTTTCCTGAGTCGGTGCTAGTTCTTATACTTCCTAAGCCCAAATCAATCATTCTATCTTTTCACACTCCATTATGGGACAAAAGTGTTGATAATAATGACTCTGAAATTATTTTGAAATTTTGAAAATTAGATGGGGTAAAATTCTTAATAAAAATCATCCATGTTCACATAATCATAATGGATTATATTAGAGGGGTCTCTGGTGGTTTCCTCTGAACTCCACGCAATTTGGATTGGGCTGTATTTCATGCACTCATTAGACCACCATCAAAACCAGCACCTTGAGGTGATTTTTCCTTTCTCTCTCTATTTGTTTCGTGCATACATTCATTCACAATGCATTGAGGACAATGCATGAGAAAGTGTGGGGAAGGATCTACTAACGTAGAGTTTTTAGATTTTTTTTTTTACTTTTTGTAGGATATTCTTAGAATTTTTTTTGTATAGGAATTTTTTCCTGTATTTAAAAATTTTTTGAAACAAGAGACAAAGTTTTGATCTATTTTTAAGAAAATTAAGATGATCTTAGAAATTAAGGAAGTCTTAATTATGACATCTTAAACCTAATCGAAATAATAGATCTTGTTTAAAATTATAGGCTAAGTAAGATAGATTGAAGAGATAATTTTATCCTAATTTTTTGTCTTAGATAGTATGCACTTCCCACTTACACATTTTTGGGATGGAAACAAAGACCTAAAATGTCATAAAGCAAAAAAAATAAATAAAAAGAAAAAAATAAATGAATAAAAAATCACTTATTAAAACTGAATAACTATACCTCAAGAAGCATGATTATTCACACCTAACGGTGGTCAAAAGAAATAAATAATCCCCTTAAGTTTTGTAGCCTTATTTACTCGAGTCCTTAAGCCCGAGAGATGTTTTCTCATCTGGTGCCCTAAGATCATCTGATTTGGGAGTCATCGGCTAAAGGCTCACTACCCGGGTAAACTAGAAAGCTTAAGAAAACTAAGAAAAGAAATATATATATATATAGAGAGAAAAATGTATATCAGCCTGCGGCTGAGAGAACTCTCTCAGCCTGCGGTGACGTGGCTCAATTTTTGTCACCCCACTAACTTGCGGCCCGCTTATAGGAAGAAGTTAAATTACTAAATACCCCTTATGAAAAGCTACTCTTTCGGTATGTATAGTTTATTATATTTTTATATTTTCTGACGTTATTCAATTTTGTGACAATTATCTTTTATAACTGCGCCAAACTACCAACATTTTTTTATTAAATCACAATCTAATTTGAATGCTTCTTTAATTTTTTTTTATCTGATTTGAATTTTAATGATTTTTTAATATAGTCGCAGTTTACTTTTTTTCGCATGTAATGTATAATGCGATCAAGGACTGCGACTATGGTCGCAGTACTTAACGAGAGCGATAGTATAATCGCAGTTTACGTATTATTTTATATTTTTTGTTCATTTTATATTTTTTGTTCTTCATTTGTGACTGTTGTCTGATCCTCCTATGAACTATTAAATTGGTTTTTACATATAGTCTGCGATCATGGACTGCGACTATGGTCGCAGTACCCACGACTGCATTTTTCTGGATGATTTTTTTTTGCTAAGTTAAATGTAATAACGGTGACTAAGGACTGATTCTACAGTAGCAGTTTACGTATGTTTTTATATGTTTTGCGCTTCACCGTAACTGTTGTCTCAGCCACCTATAAACTATGAATTTTTTTTACTTATTGCATGCGTAGTAGGACTGCGACTATGATCGCAGTGTTTAAGAACAGCAGTCGCAGTAATAACGGTGACTAAGGACTGATTCTACAGTCGCAGTTTACGTATGTTTTTATATGTTTTGCGCTTCACCGTAACTGTTGTCTCAGCCGCCTATAAACTATGAATTTTTTTTACTTATTGTATGCGTAGTAGGACTGCGACTATGGTCGCAGTGTTTAAGAACAGCAGTCGCAGTAATAACGGTGACTAAGGACTGATTCTACAGTCGCAGTTTACGTATGTTTTTATATGTTTTGCGCTTCACCGTAACTGTTGTCTCAGCCGCCTATAAACTATGAATTTTTTTTACTTATTGCATGCGTAGTAAGACTGCGACTATGGTCGCAGTGTTTAAGAACAGCAGTCGCAGTTTCATATGTAATTAAAGAGCATTAAAAGAGCTTATAAGTTAATATAGTGAGAAAGAGACCTTACAAAAAATGAGAATTAAAAGCTTTTAAAAGAAGACAAAATAAGGTTGAATATCAGAAGATCAGGAAATCCTAATCCTCGTCATTATCACCATCATAAGCAGATTCGTCGTCTTCATTCTTCTGCTCTTCCTGTTCATCACTTATTTCCTCATCATCTTCCTGTTTTTGAGATTTTTTTGTTTCACCGATAAACTCCCAGAATGGATCGTCTCTATCAAGCTCTTTGATTGGTCACTAATGTTGCATATTTAATGTCACATTTTCATACTTATTTTTAATAAAAGCCTGCATTGTCCTAATTATTTGTTTGATTTATTTGCAGGCCCAATCCTTAAGGAGATGAAGAGAAATGAGCCCAAAAGCCCACCAGAATTCTGAATTAAATCAGAATAAATTCGCACACATAAAATCAGGGCAAAATCAAGAGGTTGAAACCGGTTGAGAAGAATCCTCTCAGAATCGATCGGTTAAAGCCAAGAATCCGAGGCCATTTCGTCAGAATCCGGAGCTCAAACGACAAAACCAACAAAGGATAAAGCCAGAAGAAGACCCCGGACAGACCCACCAACAGGGTGTGGCCATCTGGCCACACCCTTGCCGCAAAAACGCGGCAAAAGGTCACTAATGTTGCATATTTAATGTCACATTTTCATACTTATTTTTAATAAAAGCCTGCATTGTCCTAATTATTTGTTTGATTTATTTGCAGGCCCAATCCTTAAGGAGATGAAGAGAAATGAGCCCAAAAGCCCACCAGAATTCTGAATTAAATCAGAATAAATTCGCACACATAAAATCAGGGCAAAATCAAGAGGTTGAAACCGGTTGAGAAGAATCCTCTCAGAATCGATCGGTTAAAGCCAAGAATCCGAGGCCATTTCGTCAGAATCCGGAGCTCAAACGACAAAACCAACAAAGGATAAAGCCAGAAGAAGACCCCGGACAGACCCACCAACAGGGTGTGGCCATCTGGCCACACCCTTGCCGCAAAAACGCGGCAAAAGCCGCGTTTTTGCGGCAATCCTGGGGAGTTACGGGGAGCGTGAACTCCCCCGACCTCCCCGGGATCTTGGTTGTTAGGGTTTCTGCCTATAAAAGGCCATATTGAGCACTGAAAATGGACGCCAATGCAGAGATTAGGATTTAGCTTAGTTTTCATTTCTTAGTTTAGGTTTTTAGTCTTTCTTTTTATGTAATTTTAGGTTTCATTTATGTAATTCAGAGGAGATCGACTTGCATCGAAGAACAAGACTGAAGCTTGAGCTGGAGTGACACCGGTGTAAGACTTATTTCTTTTCTTTAATTGTAATGGAATCGAATCGATGTTCTTTTTGTGTATGTACTTCTATTTAGTCTTCTTCTTCTTCTTCTTTTTTATTTTACTCTTCTTTTTCGTACAATCGTCTTCCAAGTGAGTCTAGAAGCATCGAAAGAGCATTGCCATTGCGAGTGCCATCAATAGCTCATGACGATGGAGTAGAGTCTCTCTCTGTATCATTTCATTCTTGAAATAGTCTTGATGATGTAATGTGGATGAAGACCAACACTCAAATCTTATGGGCTATGCGCTGAATGCCTCTAATTCAAGGTAACTTCGTAGCTAAGATCTCAAGGTAAGCATTTGACGAAAAGAAGGTAAGTAACTCTTTTATTTCTTTCTTTCATTTCTGTAAAGTAAATCACAAACACCACTTCTTCCAAACCGTTTTCATTCTTTCTTCTCCACTCATTCCATTTGTACATAGTCGCTTTTTATCGTTTTCTGATTTTCCACCTTCTTCATCTCCCGCTTTCTTCTTAACTTTAACAACTTTCTTTTCCATTTTCTTAACTTTAAAAATAGAGAAGAACTCTCGTTTGGTTTTTATAACAATTTCAATAAAACTGTAAACGCTTCCATCGCAAACCCTCCTTGTGGATCACGACCCGCATAGCCACTTGCTATAGCGAAAGAATTGAGCACTTGCACATATTTGTTTTAAGTTCTGTAATCTCGTATTTTTTGTGCAGGTTTAGCCTCAATCAAATTTTGGCGCCGTTGCAGGGGAGGGTAACATGTTTTTTATTGAAATCTGAATTTTTCTTGCAAATCTTTTAGAACTAAACGATTTTTTCTTCTCTGTTGCAGGTTACAGGGCAAGAAAAGCAAGAAAACAAGTTTGCAGTAACATACAAGTGGCCTTGGGCCTTTGCTCTAGAAAGCAGAGACCCATTGCCCTCTGAATTGCCGCGTTTCCACGGCAAAAGCCGCAGATCCGCGGCAAGGAAGAGTTGACTACTAACAGCTTTTTGCAGGGCTGCTTAGTTAAAAAAATTCTAGTTTGCTGCAACTTTGATTTGTCTTATATGCCATAACATAAGCCTGCTAATAATCAACAGTAAAAAGTTTGTTGCAAAGTTAAAAAAAATTGATTAGACGTTTGCATTTTAGGCACGCGTTCTTTTCAATTCATTTATTTTTTACTGTTGAAGAGTGCTGGAGCAAGGTATGTTTGCATTGCATCTAGAATAGGACTATCTCTTGGTTGATTTATATCGCTTAGAGTGCATCTTATTTATCTTGTACACTTGCACAAAAAATGATTTTAAGGGCACCAACCCAATAACAAGATAAGGTGGGGATTTAATCACCCTTCCTTAGCCCAAAAATCAGAATCCAAGCACTCACTAACCCAAGCCTAACTAAAATTGAGTAGACGTTGGCCCTAGGGACATCTCGGACTCAATTAGGAGATTATCCTAAGGGGGAAAATGTTGGAATCTAACTCCTGCAAAATCAGTGTCTAGGAAAGGGATTGAGGGCCGAAAGCCCGAAGGTTGGTGGTTATTTAAATAAGGAACGTCTTTGACAGAAACCTCCCACCAATCTTGCCCTGACCTGGCTGATTAGCTTGTGGTTAAAGTCTACATTAGACCTCCCGTGGACAGTCTAACCAGTTAGGAGTCGTCTAGGTCCTAAGTCTACCCTAACTTAGGCTAGAATTTTTTTTTCTTTTTTGTTTGTTTATTTGTTTGTTTTTCTTTGTTTGTATTCTATTGAGTGATATGGACTATAATAATAATCTTTTCAACTACAATAATAATCCATATTACACACCGACTTCATTTTCGGATATTACCAACCCGGCATATCATAACTTTGACCAACCTTGTGTGCCGGATTGGTCTTATCCGAATCAATATGACCCATACCCCCCATCTAATAACTATAATTTCCATAATGATTTCAACTCTTCACCGAGTCAGTGGGGATTCACCTCCCCCGAGCATAATTTCCAACCACCTTGCCATCCTTCTCCACCTAGTCCACAATATTTCCACGAGTCATACTCAGTTCCACCAGTCCAAAATAGAAAACCATCAATTTTGGAATGGAGTATGCGTGAGTCCAAACAACAATCACAAAATCTGATGGACTCACAATTTCAATACCACTTCCAAAACAACTCTTCATCTTTTCAACAAGACAATGAACCCATCAACTATGAAAAGATGCTAGAAGCCATGACTCATGCTCAAAATGCTAGAAATCGTGACATAGATATGATGGTCGAATCTCTACGTTCCTACCGTCCTGATGTCACTAACCATCCTGTTAGAGCCGAAGAGTCATGTAGTTTTGGAAATCAAGATTTTATTTCAGAACAACCATGTGAACTTACCCAAACTCCACATGATATTGATAGTTTGGCTAGTTTTCCTTTCCCTGAAATAGAACCTGAAAATGATTATGATCCTGAACCCCAACTTAGTGATTCAATTCCATTTCCTGATTCGATTATGACTCCGGTACCTTCACCTGACTTCGATCTTTTCCCGGAGTCAACATTGGATCCTGTACCAATTCATAAAGAAATTGAATCACCCATCTTTGAGGATCATGTTGAACTTGACCAACTTTACAATTTTGAAAATCCCATGGATAAATTGGCAAGTTCTCCATTTTTTGATATTGAACTCAATGAGATATGTGACCTAGATTCTCACATATGTGATCCAGTTCAACTTTCTGAATCAATATTGACTCCTGTTTTTTTACCAAACTTGAATAAAATTCTAGAGTCAGTTTTGATTCCTCCACCTATCATTCCTAAACTGGAATCACCCATATTAGGTCACATTCTATTGTTGGAAAATACATGTGGACTGGAGTTTCAATTTCTTGACTTGGACCCAATTTCTGAACCTATTTCGACTCCTGAACCTTTACTTGACTTAAGTCACATTTCTGAGTCGGTATTAGTTCCTGTCCTTCCTGAGTCCAAGTCAACTGTTCTATCATTTCATACTCCATTCTGGGACGAGGTGGTTGACAAATTTGACTCCGAAATTAGTTATGGAATATGGAAATTAGATGGGGTTAAATATTTAATAAAGATCCTTCATGGATTTATCTTTTTAATGGGTTATATTAAAGAAACTTCTGGTGGGTTCCTTCGAGACCCAAGAAAAGTTGATTGGGCCGCGTTTCGTGGACCAATCAGACCACCACCGGAACCACCACCTTAAGGTAACCATTTTCCTTCCCTTTCTTCTTTTTCATGCATCTATGCATTAATTCATACATTGAGGACAATGCATGAGATAGGTGTGGGGGAGGGTCTAACATAGCTTAGGTTTTCTTTTTTATTAAAACTTTTTGAAAAATAGAAACAATATTTTGACTTATTTTTGTAAGAAATTAAGTTAATTTTAAGGAATAGGAAAATCCAAATTAGGATTTCTTATACTTGGTCAAAATAAGATTATTTGTTTGATTTATAGAGTTAGGAAGATAATTTGTCAAAGTAATTTAGTCTTGATCTTTACCTTGATGAAATTTGCACACTTCATACACTTACACACTTAGGGTTCAAAAACAAAGATCCTTATGCCTTATAAAAAAATATATATATATAAATAAATCTAATTATTGATTAGCTAGGTGCTTTGGCCTAAGCAAGCCTTAGTATTTATGCGAAAGATGATTAGAAAAGTTTGAAAAAAAAAAACAAGTCTAATTATTGATTAGCTAGGTGCTTTGGCCTAAGAAAGCTTTAGTATTTATGCAAAAGATAATTAGATGAGTTTGGAAAAAAAAATGTGTATCCTCTGATTAAGCTGGGTATTTATGCCTCATGAAGCATAAGTGTTCACGCCTAAAAGGGGTGCATCGTATAAATAAAAACCTTGGTTTCGTGGCCTTATCTGCTCGAGTATTTAAGTCCTTAGGGTGTTTTCTCACCTGGTGCCCTAAAACCGTCCGGTTTGGGTGTCACCGACTGAATGCTCGTTACATGGGCAGATTAGAAAGCCTAATGAAATTGAGGAATAAAAAAAAAGTATATATATATATAAATAAATAAGGCATAAGAGTTAGAGTTAATGAACCCTTAGTCAAAATTTTCACAATCACAAGTGCATATGACTTAGGGTAAAGTAATAGACTAGATGAGAAGTACAATTTGACTCCTTACTTTGATTGATAACAAATTTTTGAATAGAGACTAAGTTTAGGAATAAAAAATTCGGGTTTCCTATAACTTATAGATTGCTTAGATCTTACAATCATATTTCAAATATTTTTCTCTTTCAAAATGCTTTTCAAAAATACTAACTCTTTATTTCCCTTTCTTTATGGATTTTGTGGGTGCAATCCGCTGAAAACCCTCACGAGATAAAACTCGTCCTCTAGGGGAAACTTAGAGGTTTAACGGCTTGTTACACATGCTCAGTGCAATCGCGCGACCTGCGAAAGTGGTCTAATAATTCTTAGTTTAATTTAGTTGTTTTGCTCGAGGACGAGCAAAAGATAGGTATGGGGGTGTGATTGGTCACTAATGTTGCATATTTAATGTCACATTTTCATACTTATTTTTAATAAAAGCCTGCATTGTCCTAATTATTTGTTTGATTTATTTGCAGGCCCAATTCTTAAGGAGATGAAGAAAAATGAGCCCAAAAGCCCACCAGAATTCTGAATTAAATCAGAATAAATTCGCACACATAAAATCAGGGCAAAATCAAGAGGTTGAAACCGGTTGAGAAGAATCCTCTCAGAATCGATCGGTTAAAGCCAAGAATCCGAGGCCATTTCGTCAGAATCCGGAGCTCAAACGACAAAACCAATAAAGAATAAAGCCAGAAGAAGACCCCGGACAGACCCACCAACAGGGTGTGGCCATCTGGCCACACCTTTGCCGCAAAAACGCGGCAAAAGCCGCGTTTTTGCGGCAATCCTGGGGAGTTACGGGGAGCGTGAACTCCCCCGACCTCCCCGGGATCTTGGTTGTTAGGGTTTCTGCCTATAAAAGGCCATATTGAGCACTGAAAATGGACGCCAATGCAGAGATTAGGATTTAGCTTAGTTTTCATTTCTTAGTTTAGGTTTTTAGTCTTTCTTTTTATGTAATTTTAGGTTTCATTTATGTAATTCAGAGGAGATCGACTTGCATCGAAGAACAAGACTGAAGCTTGAGCTGGAGTGACACCGGTGTAAGACTTATTTCTTTTCTTTGATTGTAATGGAATCGAATCGATGTTCTTTTTGTGTATGTACTTCTATTTAGTCTTCTTCTTCTTCTTCTTTTTTATTTTACTCTTCTTTTTCGTACAATCGTCTTCCAAGTGAGTCTAGAAGCATCGAAAGAGCATTGCCATTGCGAGTGCCATCGATAGCTCATGACGATGGAGTAGAGTCTCTCTCTGTATCATTTCATTCTTGAAATAGTCTTGATGATGTAATGTGGATGAAGACCAACACTCAAATCTTATGGGCTATGCGCTGAATGCCTCTAATTCAAGGTAACTTCGTAGCTAAGATCTCAAGGTTAGCATTTGACGAAAAGAAGGTAAGTAACTCTTTATTTCTTTCTTTCATTTCTGTAAAGTAAATCACAAACACCACTTCTTCCAAACCGTTTTCATTCTTTCTTCTCCACTCATTCCATTTGTACATAGTCGCTTTTTATCGTTTTCTGATTTTCCACCTTCTTCATCTCCCGCTTTCTTCTTAACTTTAACAACTTTCTTTTCCATTTTCTTAACTTTAAAAATAGAGAAGAACTCTCGTTTGGTTTTTATAACAATTTCAATAAAACTGTAAACGCTTCCATCGCAAACCCTCCTTGTGGATCACGACCCGCATAGCCACTTGCTATAGCGGAAGAATTGAGCACTTGCACATATTTGTTTTAAGTTCTGAAATCTCGTATATTTTGTGCAGGTTTAGCCTCAATCACTCTTCGTCCGATCCGTTGCGAGAAAGCGAGCCTACAGCATCAGAGGACATGCTTTCATCAAGCATGTCTCCGTCAAGTGGCAGAGGGATAATGTCTTCCTCACTAACCCACATGAAAACTGAAATAACACCTAGAGGGGGGGTGAATAGGTGTTGGCTAATCTAATGGTCACTTAATGCCAAATGATGCGGAATTTAAAACTAAGATGACCAAATACAACTTCTTTTAATTAAGCACTTATGTATAACACAAGAGTGTTGTCGAATTCCCTTTGCAGGGCTCTGGACAAGCTCCTCTATATTCCCCTTGAATGGGTTGAGGTGCCGCGTTGGCTCTCTTGGTTGAATACTAGTGTTAACAACAATCCCAAGCAAGTATAGCAATTATGAGCACAAGGGAGTATATCAAGCATGTAAATTATAAAGACAATTATTGAATGCAAGATATAAAAGAGACAAAGAGAGAGAGAGAGAGAGTAAGCAATCGCAAACACAAAGGGTTTGTTTCGAGGTTCGAGCACACTTGCTCTACATCCCCGCCTTCGACACACGAAGGATTTCCACTATGCAAGATCCCAATGGATCTCTCCTCGGTGCCGCAACACCTACAATCCCTCAGACTCCCAAGTCCCATAAACACACAAGCTCCACAAGCTCGCCGAGGCCGCACCTCAAACCACCAAGAGTTCACAACCGAACTCTAACCACCAACGAGCACACTTGCCCGTCTCCTCAAAGAACAAAGTAAAGATCTTTGGTGATCACAACACTTGATCACCTAAAGATACTCTCACTACAACACACCTATAGGAATATATAGCAATGGATAGCTCAAGTGTGGTGTGAGAAAAGCAAGGAAAGAACTATGGTGAAGAACTCAAAGAATCACTTTTACACTCTTAATAAAATCTTCCCTTTTGATTGGAAGTATTTGCACTCAAATATGTGGAGAAAACTCTGTTAAAAGGATGGGAAAAACTGGCTTAGAAATCTCCAAAATCTTAACCCCAAAACAAGTGACAAGACCCCCAATTTATAGGCCAGAAAAATATAGCCGTTGGGATCTGTCAGTGCTGACGGTCGACCGGCCGGTCGACCGTCCAACGGTCATATTTTGACCCGTTGGAGCCACCGGTCGACCGCCGGTCGACCCAGAAATCCAGAGAGCAGAACTCTCTGCAGCGGTCGACCGTACGGTCGACCGGACCACTGTGCTGACAACGTGCACAAGGCTGTGCACGTCGGTCGATCGTACGGTCGACCCGACCTTGCTGCGGTCGACCGTCCGGTCGACCGATTTGGCCTGTCAGCCAGTCCCAGATCTGCTCATAAAAAGGATTTGAAAATAGGTCTTTTAACTTAATAAAAATCCCATAAATTCTCAATAAATCTACAAAAATAGTTTCAATGTTATACAATGATACACAAACATGCTTGCACAAAATCAAGGCATGTTATAATAGATTTGAACTATTTTTGTAACTTGGAAATATTGGCTCAAAAATAAAAACTGTTTTTCCAGAACATGTTTTTCCAAAACTAGTTTTTCCAAATCTTCATCAAATACAAAAACAAGATATTTGAGTTCATTCTAAAGCATAGTGTGTATGGATATGATCCACTACACAATCATAATGATATATCTATGTTTTTGACATTAAGCTCTAAACATGGTTTTGGTTAAAGGATATGCATGATAGAAATACCAAAAACCAACTATATATATATTGTCACAAAGAAAAATCTTTTTCTAAAAATAAAAATTCTTTTCTAAACATAAAAATCTTTTATGAAAGCAATTCTATCAAGAGTTCTATCAAGAGTGTGTGTGTGATATAGACTTGAGCAATCCACCAACTATCTATCCTTTACATTTTTAGCTAAACAAAAAACTAAATCTTATACCTAGACCCAAGTCTTCATCTTCTTGAAGTCTTCACTTGAAGGCTTCTCATCTTCTTGACTTGGTCCAAATGCAATCCACCGAGCTCGTCTCTAGATGTGTTCTTGATGCATAAGCTCGTGAATCAACCGGTGCTAGCTTCCAATTTGTCTTTAAATCCTTTGTTGAAGCTCCACACCTACTAAGATCTTGATAATGAATCTGTCACTAATTAAATACAAGATCATTAGTAATCATAACTTCATGAGTTGATCATCATCAAAACTAGAGTGATAGGCCTTTGGGCCAACAATCTCCCCCTTTTGATGATGACAAAACTCATGGAGTTATATATGCATGGATTAAGGTAAAACTTCAAAGAAGCTCCCCCTTAACTCATGCATCACATTCAATAATAGATATGGCAATAAAAGCACATGAATATGTATGCAATGTATGGCATGTATGTAAATATAACATCATAAATCTTATCTCCATACATTATAAATCTTATCTCCATACATTGAACAATCACAAACACATATGCATCAACACAAATCTTACTCCCCTTAAGCAAGGAAGACATGCATATAAAATCTATAAATACTTCTCCCCTTTTTGTCAATCATCAACAAAGGGTTCAAAGTAAAATACATCAAACAAATCTTACTCCCCCTTTTTGTCAAAAGCAAAGAGATCAAGAAGGGGTAATACAAATCAATCAATAAAAATTTATATGCGATATACATTCATGAAGAGGAAGATGCTAAGTTAGCTTCTCTACACATATGCATTACATGAAGAAGGGATGATAAGCCCCAATTCACATAACACATATTATGTAATACATAAGAGGAGATGTGAAGCTCCCCCTACACACGTGTATCATATAAAGAAGAGATGTTAAGCTCCTCAATACACAATACACTCAACACGAATCTACATATGGAAGAGATGTTAAGCTCTCCTTGCATATATACACTACAAATCAAAAAATTTGAGTTTTTCTTGATAAAACACATTTTGAGTTTTTCAAAGATACACAATTTTCCTTTTAAGGTACCAAATGAAGAACAATCAAATTTTGAATTTTGATACCAATTTTAAAATACTATGCATAAGCTTATTGTGGGATACCAATTTGAAATTCTAATTAAGCTTAGCATCAACAATCTTTGTGCTTTAAAAGATACCAATTGTAAAACAAGCACAAATAGATCACATATATGTATGAAATGATAATATCAATTGAAGTAGGTGCATACATACATGAAAGATCAAAATATGAGTATATACAACATGAATCAAATTGATATCAATTGAAAATATCCAATGATACCAATTGAAAATTAAGCTTAAGTGTATATATCATAAAATCTACCACATGAAGAATTCGAACTAGTTAAATGAAGATGTTTAACAACTAGTACGGAATCCTTCAATCAAGGAATAAATCAAAAGTTTTTCATGAAACACAAGTAAGTCACATGGCACTAAAACACTCTAGTATCCGTAAAGTCCATATTCAAAAGATGAGTGTACTAGTGTTATGTGGAACATGGCATTATGAAAAATAGCAACAAAGCTCAATATTCCTTTTTTTTAAAAAATAGTCACAAATTATCATAAATTTTGAAAACATGAAAATCATTAAAAAAAAATTTATTATTACACCAAAATTTATATTTCAAGGTATATGTATATTTTGACAACACAATAAGCATACATACATATCCCTAAAACATAATTGAGTCCATATAAGTAAATTTGCAATAAAGGCAAATGACTCAAAAGGTATACATGTATATCTTAAAGTTTGACAAAATACACATATACATGAAATGAAAGCACATGATCATAAATCAATCCAAAAGGAGAATATAAGTTTAAAGATGTATGAATCATCAAAACTAAGCAATACAAGCACATTTCATGGGTTCAAATAAGCATTCAAGCACAAATATAAATCGATTTATTTGTGGCCCATGATATGTACAAGTATAAATCCTAGTGTTGACAAAAGCTAACATATAAACTAATATTCAAATCATGAAGCATCAAATCTTTTAAATCACAAAAGAATTTATCCATATAATTGAAATAAAGTAGGATCATGTGGATAAACTTAGAAGAATAGATAACTAGTTTAAATTGATTTGAATAACTAGTTAAAGATCCTTCAAATAACATCAAATCATATGTTTTTCATAAACATAACTAGATACACAAAAATTTAAGCACTCATGATCTATAAAGCTCAAAATATTTTTAATAAAAGTGTGAGTGTTAAACGATCATGTAAATAGCATTTTTATGAAAATAGTCAATGAAGCTCAAAAAGATCATATGACACATTTTTACAAAAACATGAAAAATCATTTTTCACTAATCTTCATGGTATATGTATGATTAATCCAATCCTAACAATACACACACATATCCAAATCTAAAAAGAGTCTATCAAAGGTATTTGCATGAAGGCAAGAGACTCACGGGTATACATGTATATTTATTAGATTTGAATTAATAATATATATACATGAAGTAAAGCATAAAAATAAGGCAAAAACATGTATAAAAGAGAATCATCAAAACTAGCCTATACATGTGCATATAGTGGATACAAATGAGCATGAAGTTCAATTATATATGAATCAATTGTAATTCACTATTTGTATATGTATACATACAAGTTTGACACATTCTACATCTAAGCATGTAAATACCACATGAAGCACATAAAATCTTAAAACATGAACATGCTATGAATATTATGGATGAACAAGCATGAACATAAAAAATAGGAGTTTAGAAATTGTTACCAACTCCAAAGCTCCAAATATGGTGGTCTTTCCCACCAAAATCTCCTTGATAGCAATGCATCCAAAAGTTTGTCCATCATGTCCATTGCATCCGCTATCAAGGCACCAATCCTCTCACGTTTTGTGAGAGCCCTCACCTACATCAAAATCAAAGGGTGGGGGTTTTGGTACCCATACTTTCTTGGGTCCTTTGGGGTTAGCTTTATTGCAAGGATCCCAAAATCTTTTATACTTAGCAAAATATAAATGAGGTTTCTTATCAAAACAATAATTTGCTAAATGGCCTTTGCGGCCACGATGTGTACATGTGTACACCTTAGTATGCTTATGTGTAGGAGTGTGATCATGTTGTGCAACATAAGCAAATGCATGGTTATGATGTGCATGAATGTGTGGAGTTTGTTTCTTTGAAAACATTGACTCCAACCTAGAATGATTAAAAGCACAAGAGTTCAAAGTTGAACTCAAACCATCCATTTTATTTTTCAAATTCTTAATCTCATTAGTTGTGGCATGTAAAGCATGGTGAGATAAAGAATCATTTTTCTTTTTCTTTTGAAAAACATTATCCTTTTCTTTTTCAACAAATTTTCTTTTTAAAGATTTATTTTCTTGTAAAATACTTTCTTTTTGTTGTTCCACCATAGCAATATCATTTTTCAAAATATTGTTCCCTTCACAAAGATCATTCATTTTGAAAGCAAGGAAACATTTTCATTTTTCAAATCTTTATTTTCCTTTCTAAACATGCAAGTTTATTTCTAAAAGAATCATTTTCTACATGCATGCAATCAAATTTCTTTTTCAAACTATTGTTATCTTTTTCTAAGCATGCAATGTTATCTCTAAATGAGTCTTGTTCTTTATGCATGCAAGCAATGTCCTTTTCAAATTTTTATTTTCTTTCTTAATTATGTCATATCTCTCAAGTAATAATTGACAAAATGTAGAGAGCTCATCATATGATATACTATCATCTTCTACCTCGGATTCGGTAGTTACCTCAAGGGGTTATCCCCTTGGACCATAAAGCATGCGTTGGAGGTGTTGCTTCCAACGTCCGAATCGCTCCCGGCATAATATAGATCCTTTTCGCCAAGGGAGGTGATGATGTTCCAAGCTACAAAAGCCGAATCAATGTTAGCAACCCTAAATAGTAATCATCATTTAGGGTACTCTTCAAAGCATTTAGGGTTTTTGCATTACCCTCAATATACTTGCTATTGTTAATATAAGAATCATTAAATGTAGCAAGATAGACATGAATGCCTAGGGCCTTGAGGTACATGGACATCTTAACCTTCCAAATTTGGATGTTAAGAATGTCAAAGGTGGGTGGTGACATGAAGTCCATGGTGTGTGTACAAATATTGTGATTAGCCTAAAATGAGGATCTTTAACTCTAGGTTGTTTACCCAAATCAGAGTACCAAGCTCTGATACCAATTGAAATACACCTAGAGGGGGGGTGAATAGGTGTTGGCTAATCTAATGGTCACTTAATGCCAAATGATGCGGAATTTAAAACTAAGATGACCAAATACAACTTCTTTTAATTAAGCACTTATGTATAACACAAGAGTGTTGCCGAATTCCCTTTGCAGGGCTCTGGACAAGCTCCTCTATATTCCCCTTGAATGGGTTGAGGTGCCACGTTGGCTCTCTTGGTTGAATACTAGTGTTAACAACAATCCCAAGCAAGTATAGCAATTATGAGCACAAGGGAGTATATCAAGCATGTAAATTATAAAGACAATTATTGAATGCAAGATATAAAAGAGACAAAGAGAGAGAGAGAGAGAGAGAGATAGAGTAAGCAATCGCAAACACAAAGGTTTGTTTCGAGGTTCGAGCACACTTGCTCTACATCCCCGCCTTCGACACACGAAGAATTTCCACTATGCAAGATCCCAATGGATCTCTCCTCGGTGCCGCAACACCTACAATCCCTCGGACTCCCAAGTCCCGTACACACGCAAGCTCCACAAGCTCGCCGAGGCCGCACCTCAAACCACCAAGAGTTCACAACCGAACTCTAACCACCAACGAGCACACTTGCCCGTCTCCTCAAAGAACAAAGTAAAGATCTTTGGTGATCACAACACTTGATCACCTAAAGATACTCTCACTACAACACACCTATAGGAATATATAGCAATGGATAGCTCAAGTGTGGTGTGAGAAAAGCAAGGAAAGAACTATGGTGAAGAACTCAAAGAATCACTTTTTACACTCTTAATAAAATCTTCCCTTTTGATTGGAAGTATTTGCACTCAAATATGTGGAGAAAACTCTGTTAAAAGGATGGGAAAAACTGGCTTAGAAATCTCCAAAATCTTAACCCCAAAACAAGTGACAAGACCCCCAATTTATAGGCCAGAAAAATATAGCCGTTGGGATCTGTCAGTGCTGACGGTCGACCGGCCGGTCGACCGTCCAACGGTCATATTTTGACCCGTTGGAGCCACCGGTCGACCGCCCGGTCGACCCAGAAATCCAGAGAGTAGAACTCTCTGCAGCGGTCGACCGTACGGTCGACCGGACCACTGTGCTGACAACGTGCACAAGGCTGTGCACGTCGGTCGACCGTACGGTCGACCCGACCTTGCTGCGGTCGACCGTCCGGTCGACCGATTTGGCCTGTCAGCCAGTCCCAGATCTGCTCATAAAAAAGGATTTGAAAATAGGTCTTTTAACTTAATAAAAATCCCATAAATTCTCAATAAATCTACAAAAATAGTTTCAATGTTATACAATGATACACAAACATGCTTGCACAAAATCAAGGCATGTTATAATAGATTTGAACTATTTTTGTAACTTGAAAATATTGGCTCAAAAATAAAAACTATTTTTCCAGAACATGTTTTTCCAAAACTAGTTTTTCCAAATCTTCATCAAATACAAAAACAAGATATTTGAGTTCATTCTAAAGCATAGTGTGTATGGATTTGATCCACTACACAATCATAATGATATATCTATGTTTTTGACATTAAGCTCTAAACATGGTTTTGGTTAAAGGATATGCATGATAGAAATACCAAAAACCTGAAATCACCTAGAGGGGGGGTGAATAGGTGATGTGGCTTGCGGAATTTAAAAACTTAATGCAATACACACTCAAGTGCTATCAACAAGTGATGCACACAACCAAGCCAAGCAAATATGATTGAGCAATATAAATAGATGCAAGGCACAAAGTAAAGAGAGAGTTAGAGAGAGTCAATGGATCACGCGCAAACAACAAGATATGTTCCGAGGTTCGAGCACCCAGCTCTACATCCCCGCCTTCGACACACGAAGGATTTCCAATCCACTAGCTTGTCCACAAAGGACTCCCACAAAGGGAACCTCCACCGAGGATTTGGGGCAATCACAATTACAAGGAGTACCCAACTCCTCCCTTACAAACACAACCTCCTCCTTGAGGCACAACTCCAATCCAATCAACAATCTCCTCACAACTTGAGGGATTTCCACAAACCAATACAAGGATCACCTCACAACCTTGAGGGATACAACCCAATAGCCAAACTTCCTCAACACAATGAGGGAAAGGCACAAAGCCAAGCTAAAGATAGGGTTTACAACTTAGTGGTTTCAAACAACAACCACAAAACAATCTCTTTTTCCCACACAAAATCCTATAGAGAAGATAGTAGATTTTAGCTCAAGTGTGGAGAAAACCAAGGGATTTGAAACCAGCAACTCAAAGAAAATCTTTGGGAAATAAATGAAACCAAGATAGAGAAGTTCAATTCAAAAGCTTTTCCCAAAACCCTTTTCTTTGATTTTTCAAACCCTAATGAAAACACCAAAAAGATTGTTCAATTTGAATCCAAAAACCTATTTTGATTGCAGCAAAAATACCAGAGAGAATGAAAATATTAGCCCAAAAATTCTTAGAGAAAAACTCTTTCAAATGGGGTATTTATAGGCAAATCTGGAAAATAGCCGTTGGTAGAAAAACTGCCAGAAATACCCTGCCGGTCGACCGCACGGTCAACCGTCCAACGGTCAAAAAACAGCCGTCTGACAGCTGCCGGTCGACCTGGCGGTCGACCCAGACAAACAGAGACCAATCTGCTTACAGTCGGTCGACCGCACGGTCGACCGTCTACAGAAACAGCGACATGCACGTTTTTGTGCACGTCCGGTCGACCGTCCATATGGCACGGTAGACCGGACCTGTCGACCGGCCCGGCCTGGCTGTCAACAGAATAGGTCATATTGGAGCACAATTGTCAGGCTGAAAACGTTCGAATTCATAAAAAGGTATATAGGAATGATTTGTAGATATTTAAGTTATCTTTCTAATGCATCTGAAATCAACTCAATATCAGTTAGAATGCGAAAGTTATCAATAAAACACTGACAGGTGTCAAAACAGAAACTGTGACCTGTTTTCAGAACAAGAACAGATTTCAACCAAATATTTGACAACTTTAAAATTAGAATCTGAAAATGGTTATTAAATAAGAAATTTAGATCTGAAAGTTGTATTTAAAATGCAAGTTAAATCATGTTATTTGAATATAAAAATAAAAAGTTATGATAATAACTATAGAAGGGTGTCAAGCAGATCATTAGAACTAAAACTGGTTCAACTCCAAAACCCGATATATGTTTTGATTAGAAATGCCAAAACATAAAACACATGAAATAGAATATCAAACTAAGTTTCTTTAAATAGTTGAAGCATACATGTATATAGAACAAATCTAATATACATTAAACCATGTAAACTTATTTTGATATAATCCTATTCATGTAAACCAAGATCGGTTAAACCAAAAACCGAAAACCAATATTCAAAAACATGAAACGTGTGTGTTGTGAACTTGAGCTTATCATACTATACTAATCTTTACAATTTGAGATCTAAACTCAAAACTAAAACTATGGATACCTAAGTCTTCTTGTAGAGCGCAATCTTCAAGTCGACTCGATCCAAAGCAAGATTCACCGAGCTTGACTCCAATGAGTGCTAGATATCATCTTTGATGCTTAGGCTCTTGAATCAATATGTGAAAGATGTGTGGAAGTTTTCACCAACTAATATCTTGTTAAATATCTGAAACTTAAACATTGCAAGATTATTAGTACACATAACTACATGAGTTAATCATCATCAAAACTAGAGTGGAGGGCCTTTGGGCTAACAATCTCCCCCTTTTGATGATGACAAAACTCATGGAGTTATATATGCTTGGATTAAAGTAAAGCTTCAAAGAAGCTCCCCCTTAACTCATGCATAACAATAAAACATATAAGATATGCAATGAATGTTCTTAAACACATATAAACATGTTCTAAGATATGCAATGAATGTTCTTAAACACATATAAATATGTTCTGGATACCAATTAAAATAAAACATAAACAATGAAACATGCTCTTGATACCAATAAAACAATAATATTGAAACCAACATATTATTACTAATGAAAATCAACTAAAACATATGCATAAATCAACCATGCATATAAACTACAAATTCTTCTCCCCCTTTTTGTCAATCATCAACAAAGGGGTAAAAACAAACATAATGAAAACAAATACTTCTCCCCCTAAATGTTCAAAACAAAGAAGCAATAAATTATTCCAAGGGGTAAAACTAAAGTCAATATGATATCAATTGAAAATAACAAACTTTGAGAAATGCCAAATCCTATTTGAAATAAAACAAGGCATTGAAACAAAATAACATTTTATATCAAAATGAAAACATGTTATGTAAACTTGATACCAATAGATAATAAAAAATTGATACCAAATTTAAGGAAACAAATAGCATCTTGATACCAAAAGAAGATATTTTTCATTATAAGCATATGATACCAATTACTTTAATATTGATTTGTAATTGTTTTTCATCATAAAGTTAGGGAGTGGGAAACAAAAACAATGGTAAACCAAATACCAATTGAAATATAAAATACGAGTTTTCTCCCCCTTTATGAAATACCAAAATAAAATATGCATAGGCTTGAAATAAGATACCAATTGAAATTGATACTGTGTGAAGAATAAGCATACATATATAAAACAAACAACATATATGAGTATACAAAGAGATGTCAATATTGATACCAATTGAAAAGATTCAATGATACCAATTGAAACAAAAATAAGGTCAAGTGTATAACTCATATCTACTACCACCCATTTCATGATCAAGTTTAAAATGATTTTCATTATAAAGCATACATGAGCATGATCTCCCATCCAACCGCCCATTGATGGTAGGGGTTTTTAAAAGATAGATTTGAAAATAGAGTTCGTTTGAAAATCTCTACCAAATTGAAGAATACGAACTAGTTTATGAAAGTTTTTGAAAAACTAGTATGAAATCCTTCAAGAAAGGGAATGAACAAGATTTCTCATGAAACATGAAAATCACATGATCAACAAACACTCAAAAACCATCCATATGGCTATTACACTAAACACTATGTATAACACCAAAGTGTAGCCGAATTCCCCGTGAAGGGCTCTGGACTAACTCCTCTAGATTCCCCGTAAATAAGGGTTGAGGTGCCGCGTTGGCTCTTGATAGGTAGTGAAAAATGCATCATTGTCATCATATATACCATCGCATTAGCACATTTATTCATATTATAATACACATTTATTAATAATTCTTTATTTAATATGTGCAGGCCTCGAATTATCAAATTAATAAAGAAATAAAGCCTAAAGAGCCCAAAAGCCCAAGATCCAAGCCCATGTTTGAAGCCCAGGTGAAGAAGCGCAAATACAGAAATTCAAAATGCAAATACAAGGGATAAAAATTGCAAATATCAGAAATTAGGGTTGGATAGACTTCTATCAAACCCTAAACACCTGCGGGATAAGGATAAAAAGCCAAGATAGGAAGGAAATTCGTGGAAAGGAAATTTGAAGAAATCTAGATTAGGGATAACTTGATCACCAAGTTATCACGAAAATCTAGATTCAAAAGGCCAGGATCCACCTTCCAGAAGCAGGCGCCCCCATGGACGGACCAGGAGAGGCCACGCGCCAAAACGCGTGGCCAGAAGCCACCAGATTGCCGCGGACCCGCGGCAAAAGCCGCGGATCCGCGGCAATACGATCTTATCCCTGGACCAATTTTGGTGGTGATGTTTATCCAGGACTCTGTGGTTTTCTGCCCTATAAATATCTGTGTATTCGCAACGTAAAAGGGATCAGAGACGAACTAGGGTTTTTCTTTAGCTATTTCTAAATTTCTGCCAAAGTTGTAATTTTTATTTCAAGCGAGTTGTGGAAGAAGGAGCTTGTATTTGGGACCAGTTCATCAAATAAAGGTTACTTTTTTCTAGTTAATTCTCTGTTCTTTATTTCTGCATTTTCTTTGTGATTTCTTGAGTTTAGTATTGATCTGCGATCTCTCGATTCTTTTTATTTTCTTTCGTTCTTTATTCTTCTTCTTATATAAAATAAAAAAAAAGGAAAAATAATAAAAAGATGATTAACTAATCTTCCTCTAGTGGTTTGCTGAATTCTTAAAGCAACCCTAGAGCAGTTAAGCATTGGTTTGATGGATGAAAACTTTTGAAACCCTAGGTTTAAAGTATGTTGCTTGAAGATTAAAAGATAATTAGAATTCTAATCTAATATCACAACATTAATTAATTCTTCACATTTCATATCTAAGAACTTTGACAACGCAACCTCAAGGTAAGACTTCTTTTGTGTTGTGCTTAGATGTTAGGATGAAAGAGTGTTGGACTTTTTAACGTGATTATCGGTAAGATTCTACATCTCTTCTCTTGCTTGCATATAATACAAAAACCTAGGATAAAAATCCATGTATTCCAATATGATGATCAATAGTCTTAACTTGCAATAGGGTTGTGGTAGAAGATCAGCAAAACCACGTCTTTAATCTCATAATTTCATCACAAATCTAATCTCTCTTTTCTTACTTGAAGCATACGAGGAATCGGCCGAAAAGCTTGCATCGCATCCTTCCCTGAGGATCACGACCCGCTCGAGCCCTTGCTACAGCGGATTCGCATTGAGAAGAATTCTGAACTCTATTTTTAATCATTTAATTTCTCAATCAAATTTTGGCGCCGTTGCCGGGGAAGGAACGGCACGATTTCTCGTTCTAATCATTCTTTCTCTTCTGTTGCAGGTACAGAGAACAGGAAGCAGAAACAGAATAGCAGAAGACACATATTGCTATCCAGTGCCTCTGCCCTCGAAGGCAGAGCACTTGGACCTACAAGTTTGCCGCAGAAACGCGGCAAAAGCCGCGCCTCCGCGGCACTTGTAGTGCACTACTTACAGATTTTTCTGCAGGTTGCTCTGCAGTGCAAAAATTCTATTTTCTGCTGTGTTATTTTATCTCTGTGATCACTCTGCATCTGTTAATAATTAACATTAACCTATTTGTTGGAAAAATAAAAAAAAAAAAAATATATTTTTAGACTCTTGCATATTAGGGCACGTGTCTATTTTAATTCTTTAATTCTGTTGAAGAGTGCTGGCGACAAGGTACGTTCTGCATAGCATATAGATTAGGAAGCACTCTTGTTTGTTTACCGCTTTCTTGAGTGATTACTTTTCTACCGCTTTACACGTACACTAATCCATTTTAAGGGCATAACCCATAACAAAGATAAGGTGGGGATTTCATCACCCTTCCTTGGCCCACAAATCATACCAGTCACACTCACAACCCTAACCCTAATTAAAACTTGACTAGACGTTGGCCCTAAGATAACTCGGACTCAATAGGAGATTGACCGAAGAAGGAAAGTTGTTCGAAATTAACCCTTGCCAAATCGGTGTCTAGCGAAGGGATTGAGGGCCGAAAGCCCGAAGAACGGTGGTTATTTAATTAAGGAACGTCTCTGACGGAAAACCTCCCACCGGTCTTGCCCTGAACTGGCCGATTAGCTCGTGGTTGACGTCGACAATAGACCTCCTAAGGACAGTCTAAAGTTAGGAGTCGTCTAGGTCAAGGATAACCCTAGAATAGGATTTTTGTTTGTTTTTCTTTTTCTTTTTGATTGATTGGGTGAACTTGTTTGCTGATTGTGCATGACCGCTTGGTCGAGAGACCCACTCACATCCAGGCTAACTAGAACTAGTTCACCACCCGAGCTCAAGCCCGACTCTCTCATGGCTCAACCGCCATCTCTCCAAGATAGGTTCTATCCCCTTAGAACCTCTATTCCTTCTTGCATCAAACTGAGTAATGAAGGTGTTGACCCATTTGAGCTTAAGCCACAATATATCAACACCCTTCCTAAGTTTCATGGACTTGAATCAGAGGATGCATACTTCTTCATAAGGGAATTTGAGGAAGTATGTTTAATGATAAATATGCCTAAGTTGGGAAAAGATGCCATTAAGCTTAGGTTTGTCCCCTTTGCTTTGAAAGATTTAGCAAAGAAATGGCTCTACAGTCTAGAGGTTGGTTCTATAGACACTTGGGACAGTTTCGTCAAGGCCTTCTTGAAGAAATTTTATCCCGTTCACAAGACTGCACTGATTAGGAAGAATATCCTACAGTTTAAGCAAACAGCCAATGAGCCTTTTTGGAAATACTTCGAGCGGTTTAAGGACCTCCTTGCCCAATGTCCCCATCATGGGGTAGAGAAATGGCGACTTTGCCAAGTCATATATGATGGATTAGATTATTCTACTAAGACATTGTTAGAATCCATGTGTCAAGGAGGATTTCTGGAAAAGAATGAAAATGAAGGATGGTCATTGTTTGAGGACTTAGCTGAAAAAGCCATCCAGTGGGACCCTACTCCTGAGAAATCTAGGACTAATGACCCCACTTCTTCAAAAGGAGGTATTCATTCCATTGAGGCCAACATAGCACAAGACGCTAAGTTAGCTGCTGTTATGCGTAGACTAGAAGCTCTTGAAACTAAGGAGCCAGTCTCTGTGAACCAAGTCAGCCCAACATCTTCGGCGGGCTGTACTTATTGTCAAGATAGGAACCATGTGTTCGAGGAATGTCCTGTCTTCATCGCGCATCAATGCTTGCCCGAACATACGAGTGCAGCCTTCACAAGGCCCGCCAACAATCTGCCCGCCAACAATCCATATTCGCCCACCTACAATCCCGGTTGGAGAAACCATCCCAATTTGTCATGGGGCCAAAGTAACAATGATCAAACTAGGCCCAAATTCTCCAACAATTTCCAAAATCCGCCCTATCAAAATCCTCCACCCTCTTTCCAATATTCACAAATGGAAACAAGGCTCTCCAATCTGGAAAGAAAGGTGGACACTATCGTTAAAAGCAATGACACGCTGGCTCAAGTCTTGACTAGGATAGAGATGCAAATGAATCAGCAAGAAAGGCAAAAGGGTACTCTACCTAGTCAACCATTCCCAAACCCTAGGAACTCTAGTCAAGCTCACTTGGCTGAAGAGAATCATATGAGTCAGTGCAATGCGATTCATACATTGCGGTCGGGAAAACAAGTTGATAACCAAGTATCAACACCATCAAGTTCTAAACAAGCATTCAGCTTGCCTGATCCCACTCCATCCCAACTTAATGCCAACAACACGAAAAAAGACAAGTCAGCCGAAGATATGCACAAGCCCATCGCACCCTACCCAAATAGGCTTAAAGATAAGCAATGTGCACAAATGGATAAGGTACGAGAGATTTTTAATCAAGTTAAGATCAATATACCTCTTCTTGATGCAATTCAACAAGTCCCTATGTATGCCAAGTTTATTAAGGACATGTGCACAAAGAAGAGAAAGACTAATGTGCCCAAGAAGGTTTTTCTAGCCACTAACATTAGTGAGCTATTGTCTAACCAGATCCCTGTCAAGTATAAGGACCCTGGTTGCCCCACCATCTCTTGCACAATAGGTCAAACTGCAATTAAGCATGCACTTCTTGATTTGGGAGCAAGTATCAACTTACTCCCCTTCTCAGTTTACCAACAACTTGGGTTGGGCGAACTTAGTCCGACTAAGGTTACAATCCAATTGGCTGACCGATCCATAAAAATTCCCAAAGGAGAAATTACCGATGTGCTCGTCCAAGTTGGGGAGTTTATCTACCCAGTAGATTTTGTTGTTCTGGAGACCGAACCTGTATCCACTCTTCGGTCTCAAACTCCCGTTATCCTAGGGCGTCCGTTCCTTGCAACTGCAAATGCGATCATAAATTGTAGGAATGGATCCATGAGGTTGACTTTTGGAAACATGACTAAAGAGGTCAATGTCTTCAACCTGGAAAACCAATCTCGTAAGATTAAAGACCAAACATTTGAGGTGAACTTCATCGAGAACATTTGTGAAAAAGAAAGTGAAAATGAGTCTCTATTTCTTGACAAGTTATTTGAGGATAAGTGCGATTTGAGTGATAAGATGACACATGTTGATGATTATAATTTTAAAGTTCCATTTAAAAAACGAAGATTTGATCTAAGTATCTTCAAAGAGCCAAGCACTGAAATATCGCATGAGAATATAGTTCAAGAAACTCCGATTGACTTAACTTTCGAAAGTCTCTTTGAAGAAGAACTCCTATGTTTAGATACACCGATTAAGGAGATGTTGGTTAATTATTCACTTCCAGGAAAAAGTGTTGATTTAAGTTTTGAGGAGATGTACGGAACTGAGCTAGAATTTCTCGGCAAGGAAGTTCCAACTGAAAGGTGTGATGAATTTTTGAATAATGGAGGTGGACATATGATGAGGAAGAGCCTAAAGAAGATGAAACTGGGGGGAGAGAATTTTAAAACAAAAATGTTGGTCTCCCCATTGTGCCTTATAAAGAGAACCCATTGGAATGATGGGAAACGAGCTAGAGGGATGAATCCTAAGCAGCTCTAGGTGAGAGTGATACATGTGTTGTACATATTATGGTATACTATTATTCTTTGCCTCTCTTTACATTTTTCTTCATGCATTCATGCATTTCATACATTGAGGACAATGCATGAGATAAGTGTGGGGGAGGGTTTACTAACATAGAAAAGATTAAAAAAAAAAAAAAAAAAAAAAAAAAAAAAGAAAAAAATCACTAATAAAGCTGGATACATGTGCCTCAAGAAGCATAAGTATTCACGCCTAAAGGTGAATGAAAATAATAATACCTTAGTTTTGTGGCCTAGTTCACTTGAATTTGAGTCCGCGGGGTGTTTTCTCACCTGGTGCCCTAAGACCGACGGTTTGGGAGTCACCGACTTTAAGTTCGCTACATGGGTGGATTAGAAAGTCCGAGGGAACTAAGGAAAAATTACTTATATGTACTAACACATCTAATAATCAATTAGTTAGGTATTAGGGCCTCAAGAAGCCTTGATACTTATACGAAAGAAAATTAGATGAGTTATACATGCAAAAAAAAAAATATATATATTAACACATCTAATAAGTCAATTAGTTAGGTATTAGGGCCTCAAGAAGCCTTGATACTTATACGAAAGAAAATTAGATGATGTTATAAAAATAATAAAGAGGCATGAGAGTCCAAGTTAAGGAGTTCCTAGTAGAAACAAAAGGATGCATATGATTTTCGGTAACGAAAAAGACTATATTAGAATTCAATTTTAATTCTTACCTAAAATGGACAACAATTGACTTTATTAAGACTAGGTTTGAGGAATGAATAAAAATGAGGATCCTAAAAACTTATAGACTACTTAGTCTCTTCAAATATAATTCAAATACCTCCTTTTTATGGATTTTGTGGGTGTAATCCGCTGAAAACCCTCACGAGACAACACTCGTCCTCTAGGGTAACCTAGGGGTTTAACGGCTTGTTGCACATGCTAAGTGCAACCGTGATTCCTACGAAAGTGAGTTAGCTAGATTAGATTTTTCTCTTTCTTTTTGATTTTTACTCGAGGACGAGCAAAAAGATAAGTGTGGGGGTGTGATAGGTAGTGAAAAATGCATCATTGTCATCATATATACCATCGCATTAGCACATTTATTCATATTATAATACACATTTATTAATAATTCTTTATTTAATATGTGCAGGCCTCGAATTATCAAATTAATAAAGAAATAAAGCCTAAAGAGCCCAAAAGCCCAAGATCCAAGCCCATGTTTGAAGCCCAGGTGAAGAAGCGCAAATACAGAAATTCAAAATGTAAATACAAGGGATAAAAATTGCAAATATCAGAAATTAGGGTTGGATAGACTTCTATCAAACCCTAAACACCTGCGGGATAAGGATAAAAAGCCAAGATAGGAAGGAAATTCGTGGAAAGGAAATTTGAAGAAATCTAGATTAGGGATAACTTGATCACCAAGTTATCACGAAAATCTAGATTCAAAAGGCCAGGATCCACCTTCCAGAAGCAGGCGCCCCCATGGACGGACCAGGAGAGGCCACGCGCCAAAACGCGTGGCCAGAAGCCACCAGATTGCCGCGGACCCGCGGCAAAAGCCGCGGATCCGCGGCAATACGATCTTATCCCTGGACCAATTTTGGTGGTGATGTTTATCCAGGACTCTGTGGTTTTCTGCCCTATAAATATCTGTGTATTCGCAACGTAAAGGGGATCAGAGACGAACTAGGGTTTTTCTTTAGCTATTTCTAAATTTCTGCCAAAGTTGTAATTTTTATTTCAAGCGAGTTGTGGAAGAAGGAGCTTGTATTTGGGACCAGTTCATCAAATAAAGGTTACTTTTTTCTAGTTAATTCTCTGTTCTTTATTTCTGCATTTTCTTTGTGATTTCTTGAGTTTAGTATTGATCTGCGATCTCTCGATTCTTTTTATTTTCTTTCGTTCTTTATTCTTCTTCTTATATAAAATAAAAAAAAAAGGAAAAATAATAAAAAGATGATTAACTAATCTTCCTCTAGTGGTTTGCTGAATTCTTAAAGCAACCCTAGAGCAGTTAAGCATTGGTTTGATGGATGAAAACTTTTGAAACCCTAGGTTTAAAGTATGTTGCTTGAAGATTAAAAGATAATTAGAATTCTAATCTAATATCACAACATTAATTAATTCTTCACATTTCATATCTAAGAACTTTGACAACGCAACCTCAAGGTAAGACTTCTTTTGTGTTGTGCTTAGATGTTAGGATGAAAGAGTGTTGGACTTTTTAACGTGATTATCGGTAAGATTCTACATCTCTTCTCTTGCTTGCATATAATACAAAAACCTAGGATAAAAATCCATGTATTCCAATATGATGATCAATAGTCTTAACTTGCAATAGGGTTGTGGTAGAAGATCAGCAAAACCACGTCTTTAATCTCATAATTTCATCACAAATCTAATCTCTCTTTTCTTACTTGAAGCATACGAGGAATCGGCCGAAAAGCTTGCATCGCATCCTTCCCTGAGGATCACGACCCGCTCGAGCCCTTGCTACAGCGGATTCGCATTGAGAAGAATTCTGAACTCTATTTTTAATCATTTAATTTCTCAATCAGCTCTCTTGGTTGAATACAAGTGTTAGCAAATAATCCTAATCAATATTTATACTCATGAAAACTAAATCATGAAACCAATTTGAAAATTAAATCATGGGAAAACATCAAGTAAGTTGAGTGTACAAGTGTTGTGAGAAACACATCATCATGAAAATAGACAATCAAGCTCAATATAGAAATCATCAAAATATGAAACATAAGTGAATCATGAAATTAATTGAAATCATCATAAAACATGAGAATCACAATCAAACGTGGAAATCATCACAATGATTTAAACTTCAAGGCATATGTATGTCATGTACAAACTAAAGTATACATACATATCCCAAACATGAAGAGTCCACAAAAGTATATGCATGAAGGCACGTGGCTCAAGGATGTATATGTATAAGTGATAGTTTGGACAAGATGGACATATACATGAAGTCAACCAAATTACATATAATGGTGAATACAAGTCAAATGCATAAATCATCAAAACTAGACTATACAAGTACATCTAATGAACACAAATGAGCTTTTAAGCACGAACATTAAAAAGATATATTTGTAGCTCACTAGTTGTACACATATAAATTCTAGTCTTAATTGAAAACTATCATTCAAGCAAGTAGTCAACACATGAATCACAAAACGTTGTATAAATCAATATGAGAAATACAATCATGATAATCAAAACTATGGAGTGTCAAAACAATCACAAAAATCCATATGATTATTATGATAAAGACATGTGCATTAGATCTATGATCAACATGATAGCTAAAACATAAAGAGAACACAAAATATGGGTTCATATTAAACATGGGTGTCTCAAGAACTAATCATGTAAAACATAAGACTAATAAACATGGCAATTATCATACTAATCATAAAACAACAAAACATGCTATAAATTGATGAACATATAAAACATACAAATATAAATGGGAGTTAGAGAATGATACCAAAACCAATGAAGGAGCATCTCTAGTTCTTCCAAAACATGGTGGTCCTCTCCACCTAATCTCCTTGAGTGTGAAGCATCCAAATGATTCTCTTTTAGGCTTAGAACGCATCCACCTCAAGGCACCCAAAACTCTCACGTGATGTGAGAGCTTCCACCTACATCAAAAATCAAAGAGGTGAATCTTGGTACCCATTTCCTTGTGGGTCCACGGGGGTTAGTATCTCTCCTAACCCAAACAAGATTAGTTGCTAAATTTTCAATATGTAATCTATCATAGCAAAATCTAGCAAGATGGCCTTTTCGACCACAATGTGTACATGTGTACACATGAGCATACGTGTTATGATTGTGTCCGTGATGAGCATGTGTATGCCGTGTTGGGTATGCATGCAAGGATGGAACTTGTTTCTTATGAACCAAGGATTCCAATCGTGTATGATTTAAAGCACATTGGCTCAAAGTGGAGCCCAAACAATCAACACTTTTCTTCAAAACATTTATATCATTTTCTATGCTAGAAGACAAAGTGGAGCATGCTATAGGAGTGCAAGAAGTAGAAGCTACACTAGCATGGCAAACATGAATATTAATATCATTTTGCAAAGATTTATTTTACTCAAAACCAAATCGAATTCTTTGTGATGAAATCAATTTCATTTTTCAAAGTAATGTTTTCTTTAAAAACAAGATCCATTTTTGAAGATAAAACTTCATTGTTCTTCAAAATATCATCACAAGTGTTTTTGCCTTTTAAAACTTCAATTTCTTTAAGGGCAAGGTCTAGTTGAGATCTTAGTGAGTCACGTTCACTAGCAATCTCTCCTTTCTCTTGCAAAACAGTTTCAAAAGTAGAGCATAAATCTTTCAATTCTTCTTTTACATCAAAGTGTTTCTTTTTCAAAAGCTCATGTTTTTCTAAGAAATTTTCAAGCTTGGAGGCAAGTTCTAAATTTAAAGTTTGAACCTCACCACAACTATAGCAAAATGAATTGGAGCTATCATCTATTTGAGAGTCCAGTTGTACCTCATGGGAGTCATTCCCATAGACCACAAAGCCACGCTCTTCGGATACGTCTCTCCTAGATCTCCTCATCTTGTTGATAATCACGGGTAGCTCGGGAGATGTCAAAATGCTCCAAACTGCAAAAGCAGAATCATAGCGATCAAAAACATGTAAAAGATGTTCATTAAGAGATGCTCTAAGTGCCCTAAGTGCAAGTGCATTGGCCTTCTTATGCTTACTACTATTTGGGAGGGTTTCTATAGTGATGGCTTGATAAGCTAGATGTCCTAGGCTTTTTATATGCCTAATCATGTCAACCTTCCAAGAATCAAGTTTAAAATGGTCAAACATAGGTGGGCTAGCCATGAGAGCAAACTAGTATGAGTGCAAATGAAATGCAAATGAAGATTAGCAAACAAGATCTTACTCCTAAGTGGTTAAACCTAAATATCAGGAGCACTAGCTCTGATACCAATTGAAATCACCTAGAGGGGGGTGAATAGGTGATGTGGCTAATCTATGAACTAAATGCGGAATTTAAAAACTTAATGCAATACACACTCAAGTGCTATCAACAAGTGATGCACACAACCAAGCCAAGCAAATATGAATAAGCAATATAAATAGATGCAAGGCACAAAGTAAAGAGAGAGTTAGAGAGAGTCAATGGATCAAGCGCAAACAACAAGATATGTTCTGAGGTTCGAGCACCCAGCTCTACATCCCCGCCTTCGACACACGAAGGATTTCCAATCCACTAGCTTGTCCACAAAGAACTCCCACAAAGGGAACCTCCACCGAGGATTTGGGGCAATCACAATTACAAGGAGTACCCAACTCCTCCCTTACAAACACAACCTCCTCCTTGAGGCACAACTCCAATCCAATCAACAATCTCCTCACAACTTGAGGGATTTCCACAAACCAATACAAGGATCACCTCACAACCTTGAGGGATACAACCCAATAGCCAAACTTCCTCAACACAATGAGGGAAAGGCACAAAGCCAAGCTAAAGATAGGGTTTACAACTTAGTGGTTTCAAACAACAACCACAAAACAATCTCTTTTTCCCACACAAAATCCTATAGAGAAGATAGTAGATTTTAGCTCAAGTGTGGAGAAAACCAAGGGATTTGAAACCAGCAACTCAAAGAAAATCTTTGGGAAATAAATGAAACCAAGATAGAGAAGTTCAATTCAAAAGCTTTTCCCAAAACCCTTTTCATTGATTTTTCAAACCCTAATGAAAACACCAAAAAGATTGTTCAATTTGAATCCAAAAACCTATTTTGATTGCAGCAAAAACACCAGAGAGAATGAAAATATTAGCCAAAAATTCTTGGAGAAAAACTCTTTCAAATGGGGTATTTATAGGCAAATCTGGAAAATAGCCGTTGGCAGAAAAACTGCCAGAAATACCCTGCCGGTCGACCGCACGGTCGACCGTCCAACGGTCAAAAAACAGCCGTCTGACAGCTGCCGGTCGACCTGGCGGTCGACCCAGACAAACAGAGACCAATCTGCTTACAGTCGGTCGACCGCACGGTCGACCGTCTACAGAAACAGCGACATGCACGTTTTTGTGCACGTCCGGTCGACCGTCCATATGGCACGGTAGACCGGACCTGTCGACCGGCCCGGCCTGGCTGTCAACAGAATAGGTCATATTGGAGCACAATTGTCAGGCTGAAAACGTTCGAATTCATAAAAAGTATATAGGAATGATTTGTAGATATTTAAGTTATCTTTCTAATTCATCTGAAATCAACTCAATATCAGTTAGAATGCGAAAGTTATCAATAAAACACTGACAGGTGTCAAAACAGAAACTGTGACCTGTTTTCAGAACAAGAACAGATTTCAACCAAATATTTGAAAACTTTAAAATTAGAATCTGAAAATGGTTATTAAATAAGAAATTTCGATCTGAAAGTTATCTTTAAAATGCAAGTTAAATCATGTTATTTGAATATAAAAATAAAAAGTTATGATAATAACTATAGAAGGGTGTCAAGCAGATCATTAGAACTAAAACTGGTTCAACTCCAAAACCCGATATATGTTTTGATTAGAAATGCCAAAACATAAAACACATGAAATAGAATATCAAACTAAGTTTCTTTAAATAGTTGAAGCATACATGTATATAGAACAAATCTAATATACATTAAACCATGTAAACTTATTTTGATATAATCCTATTCATGTAAACCAAGATCGGTTAAACCAAAAACCGAAAACCAATATTCAAAAACATGAAACGTGTGTGTTGTGAACTTGAGCTTATCATACTATACTAATCTTTACAATTTGAGATCTAAACTCAAAACTAAAACTATGGATACCTAAATCTTCTTGTAGAGCGCAATCTTCAAGTCGACTCGATCCAAAGCAAGATTCACCGAGCTGACTCCAATGAGTGCTAGATATCATCTTTGATGCTTAGGCTCTTGAATCAATATGTGAAAGATGTATGGAAGCTTTCACCAACTAATATCTTGTTAAATATCTGAAACTTAAACATTGCAAGATTATTAGTACACATAACTACATGAGTTAATCATCATCAAAACTAGAGTGGAGGGCCTTTGGGCCAACAAAACCAACTATATATATTTGTCACAAAGAAAAATCTTTTTCTAAAAATAAAAATTCTTTTCTAAACATAAAAATCTTTTATGAAAGCAATTCTATCAAGAGTTCTATCAAGAGTGTGTGTGTGATATAGACTTGAGCAATCCACCAACTATCTATCCTTTACATTTTTAACTAAACAAAAAACTAAATCTTATACCTAGACCCAAGTCTTCATCGTCTTGAAGTCTTCACTTGAAGGCTTCTCATCTTCTTGACTTGGTCCAAATGCAATCCACCGAGCTCGTCTCTAGATGTGTTCTTGATGCATAGGCTCGTGAATCAACCGGTGCTAGCTTCCAACTTGTCTTTAAATCCTTTGTTGAAGCTCCACACCTACTAAGATCTTGATAATGAATCTGTCACTAATTAAATACAAGATCATTAGTAATCATAACTTCATGAGTTGATCATCATCAAAACTAGAGTGATAGGCCTTTGGGCCAACAAAAACTTCATCATCCTCATGAATAGGAGGATCAGTTAATACATTATTTGATGTAGTGAGATAGTCAAAAGCAGTGAAGTCCAGACTGGTATCAGATTCACTAGAATATCCTGAAGAAAAAAGACCGGTGGGGGAACGTTTGAAGTTGAAATCTAAGTGTTCAGAGGAAAAAGATGGGGAAGACATTATTCAAGAATGAATTGAAAAGGAAGAGCAAAAATATTGTTTTAGATATGAGATAATGTATTAGTTACAAGCACTATATAAAGGTAAAGAATGTGAAAGAACATGAATAGTAATAATAATTGTTATAGGTGAAGGTGAGTATTGGAAGAAGTGGTAAAAAAAAATTAAATATTTAATTGAAGAGTTATGGCGGGAGAATCCGAAGAGTTCCTTTTTTCCAGAGGTTTACTGCGTGAAGTACAAATTAACTTTTTATAGAATGTTTTCCCTATATCTTTAGATTACGTATGGTGCACATCTTTCCTTTATCGAGATTAATATTATTGCATCTCTTTTTCTGAGACTGTTGTTGTATCACGGTAGATAGAATATTAATTACTTCATTAATTCATTTAATTCAGTGTAATTAATATAGTATTTTATAAGATGTGATATACGCTAATCTACTTTGTAAACTTATAAAAAATCTGTTCCATAAGGCATGCGAAAAAGGATTGCGACTTTGGTCGCAGTGCTGAAAAAAGATTGCGACCATGGTCGCTGTTCTGAACGAGGTCGCAGTGCTGCGACCATGTTTCGTCTGTTATTTTTATGGGAATAAGGAATGCGACTAGGGTCGCAGACGTGATATAAAAAAGGAATGCGACTAGGGTCGCAGACTGCGACTTTTGTTATACTATGACTACGACTAGTGCCGCAGTCGTCATATATAAATTGAAAGTTATATTGTATTAATTCTGCGACGATGGTCGCAATGTTCGAAACGATATCATGTTTCATCTGTAGTAGAATTAAGAATTTTATAACTGTAGATATATTCACAGCTGAAAATTCTGTAGGTAAATTTTGTTTGTCGATGAGTTTATGCTAGTTTAGAAATAAAAAAGGGGTATTTTTGTCATTTTGATTCACGAATGTTTAGGCGGGATTTTTTTGTTTTTTTTGGCGCCTACACTCTGCGGCCGATCTGTGGCATATATTCAGCCACGTCACCGCGGGCTGAGAAACTCTCTCAGCCGTCGGCTGAGGTACAGTAACCCCATATATATAATACACACACACACACACACACACACACACACACATATATATATAATACACATATACATATATATAAATAAATGACTTGATGGTTAAAGTAGAAATCTCAAAAATCTTCACTATCACAAAGTACATATTATCTAGGTTTTATGAAGGATAAATTATTCTATCAAAATTTGAATTCTTATCTTAATTGAAGACAAGATCTTGCATATAGACTAAGTTTTAAAAAAAATAATTTTTGGTGGACTTATGATCTTAAATCGCTTAAATTTTTATAAAAATATTTCGAAAACTCTTCCTCTCTTTCAAAATGTGTTTTCAAAACACTAACTTTTGTTTTCTTTCTTTATGGATTTTGTGGGTGCAATCCGCTGAAAATTCTCAGGAGACAAAACTCCTCTTTAGGAGTAACCTAGAGGTTTAATGGCTTGTTGCACACGCTCAGTGCAATTGCATTACCTGTGAAAGTGGTGTAATAACATTTAAGTTTAGTTTTTCCTTTTTCTTGTTTTGCTCGGGATGAGTAAAAGATAAGTGTGGGGGTGTGATTAGTCTACGATTCTGCATCATTACATCGCATTTTTCTACCGATTTATGAATAAAACATCGCTTCTGAACTGTGTTTTGTTCTATTTTGTATATAATCAAGAGTTCAAGTGCAAAGTCAGAATAAGAGCCTAATTAAACCCAATTTCGGGTAATTAAATCTTATTACTTGGAGGCCAAGATAGAGAGCTTCTAGAAGACATATTGGATCCAGAAATTGGGGCGAATCTGAAAAAACCCGGATCCAATTTACCCAAAATCAGAGATAATTAGAAGGTTCTAGCAGCTGGATGAATCTACAGGCCAAAACCAGGGACCTAAGTCCCTGGTATTGCCTCCAAAATGCGGCTTTTGCCACGTTTTTACGGCACTATTGTGGGCCCACGTGTCGATCTTCGACGCGTGGCTTCGTCTCGTCATCCAAACCTTGTCTTTGCCTATAAATACTGTATTTTTTTACCTGAGACGAGGTTGAACAGCGAGAATTAGGGTTTCTCTCCTTAGAATTAGTTTTAGGTTTTCTTCTTCTTTTCTTTTGTATTTTTCTTTATTTTTTTTAGTTCATGTATTAGGGCTGAGATAGATTCAAAGGAGAGAAAGAGAGATATTGATGTAATAGAGAGTGACAATCTATGTAAAGGTGTCTCCTTTCTTCTCTATTATAATCTTCTCCATTTTTACATGATGCTTAGCTAGTTTCTTTTCATGGCAATCAACTACTAAGCACTAACTAGCTAACCACTTACTTGATAATTCACGTGAATCTAATAACCTCTACTAGGTATTGCTCTTGCAAGAGCCATTGATGGTTCATGATGATGAATTCTAACATTCTAATATTCTAACATCTAACCACTAATAAGCTAAATTGTAATGTCTTCTTTATTTCATGCTCACTTCTACTTGGTTTTGATGATCTAATAGTAGCTTGCATTTTGATTGTGTGCTTTGGATGTGTTTGAATGTGGAAGAACAATTTTATGAGTCATACTTTGTATCGTCTCTTAAAGCGAAGGACTAGTGATGGCCAAGGATCCATGTAAGACAACATCACTAAGAAGTTAGCATGGTTAGTGGAGCAATTAGTAGTTAGTAGCCATGAGTTTTCTTTCATCGTTTTCCTTCTTTTCTTTACTTTGTTTTAAAATCATTTTCAAAATCTTTTTAACATTTTTCTATTGTTGCTTCCATCACTCTCTTAATTCACCTATGTTTTCATCTTCTTCTTTTTTTTATTTTGTTCTTAAAACCATTTTCTCAATCACTCGATCACACTTTCCACTTCTTGTTTTACTTCATTTTCCTTTTTGTTATTCTTTCACTTATTCTTAACTATCTTCTTTATTGTTTTCACTTCGATATTTTCATTGCCTTCTCTACCTATCACTTCTGGATTTCTTTTCTTTCCTTTTTCTCATTCTTTAACATAGAAGAACTTGCTAACATAGGACGTGAGTAAGGGACTGTTAATGCTTTTATCGCCTCCCGTCCCTGTGGATTCGACCCGTTGAGTCAATGCCATAACAGAAATATCGAGTGAATATTAGCGCACACACACAATTACACTGATTTTTCAAAACACACATTTTCAAGTGCTGGTTTCACCCGATAATTCTAGAAGATACACAATGCTGAAAATTGATTTTTAGTGGATTTAATATTTTGAGAAATTTAAAAAAAAAAAAAAAAACTTATCTCCAGACTAGACTGCCAACCATCGGTAGTCTAGATCCGGGTAAAAAATATTTTTAAATTCAAAAATAAAACATACAGAAGTGATTGACTTTGAATGATTCTTTAGCTTGTTCATTCATTTTCGAGAAGAATTTTGAATTAATTATCCAATAGACTGCCAACCATCGGTAGTCTAGACCCGGTAAAAAATTTTTAAATTCAAAAATAAAACCTACAGAAGTGATTGACTTTGAATGATTCTTTAGCTTGTTCATTCATTTTGGAGAAGAATTTTGAATTAATTATCCAAATTTCGTTGGTGGACGTAACAGCTTGTGGTTGGTTGCCCAGTCTTCTAAGTGGGGTCCACTGATTTATAACAGAAAACAAACTATTTTAAATTAATTTCTGCATCTGGACTATCTCTAATTGGTTCCAAGATGACCTCAGCCATCCACATCGCGTGCCAATCTTCAATAGTCAGCATCTCTCACAGAAGACTCGGACTTGAGCGACATCAGAAGCATTGGAAAAAGATAATGAAATGCACCATCAACTCTCCCCACCTTCACGGATCCCTACTGTGAGGGACGGCTATCAATCCATCTAGGGTTTCCATTCCTCTCCGATCTCGACTTCCGATTTGGTGATTATTGGCCGAAGATTGCATTGGTGTCTCATCATCCGCATTGCGGATCTTGGGCGTGGTCGTTTCCAGCATATGGAGAGGGTCCAAAATGTTCATATTGATGTTACTTCAAAAGAATGTAAACCAGACAATCCAAAATGTTCCTATTGATGGAGGAGGGAAAATAACAAACTAAAAAAAAACTAACCCTCCATTGATTTTCGAATCCTTTTATCTACCACCCAAGTAGTTACCACCAGGTCCACCACTCAATGAGCATCACCTGACATGCTCCTTGGACTAATAATTTGAGTATCAGTATATTCAAGCAATAATTCAAGTGTGAGATTTAAGCACCTAAACTTTTACACAATACAAGAAGACATTAGGAGTCTATCCTACGACAGTGCCCGCTAGAAAGAGATTAATTTCATAAATTCCACCACACCAACAACACTTATAGTTGATCTGTGTGGAAACACATTCCTTCTTTTGGACTGGACTTTTAAGCCTCAAGCTCGCACTTCAACTCTTCTCAGAAAGTCTAAGAGACAATGAACGCAAGCTAAAGCAACTCTTAACAACAATCCCACTCTTTTTCAAAGACAAAAAAGCAAACTCCTGCAACCATTTTCAGACCTTTGTCAT